>JARHVA010010868.1:0-112500 GCA_037957365.1 Torreya grandis | reverse complement strand
TAAGTAATCAATTGGGTGAATGAAGCTTTGCCCTAATAATTTTTTGATGAGAATAGTAATGCATGGATGTATCTTGTGAAATTTATTTTTAATGGGTTTAGCATTTAGGTGTACAACAAGATATGGATCCAACACAAGCATATATGCATAAGACCGTACGAAAATGTCCATGAACTCTCAAAAATGAAAATGATAAATTTGCATTCCTATAAAGTGATGGATGTACCAAGCTTAAATATTTTGGGATCATACACTATTAATAACTCAATAATATCTTTCATTAATAGTGTAAAACCATGTTCTAATAAAATATTTATAGAGATAAATCGACCTTCTTCATCTAATTATGGGCCATTAGGCTCACCCATGTAAAAATAATCTGAATCACCTAATTTAGGTAATGGCCATTCAATGAATGTTTATAAGAAATCTTTAACTAACTAATCAAATATCTATTGTTCTTATTCACCAATACCTTATCCAAAGGTAAGATGTGGATGTGTAGAAATATGATATTCCTAAGGAGAAAGGTGAACTTCCCCATCCATTAATTTCTAAATCATGTTTTCACTAAGTTACTCATATTTCTATTGACTTTTTCCCTAGTCTAAAAGTACCTTAGAGAGGTTTTCACTAGAGGACCTCAATGTTTGATTTTCTTTATTATTTTGACTAAGGAAGTTTACCTACTCTCCAAAATAGGCAATAAGGTATAACATTAGATTAAAGCCTTTCTTGCAATCTCTAATTAGTAGATCATTTATAAGACCTACGAATTATGGCAGTGCTATTAACAATGAAAAATGTTATGTCAACTAATCAACCCTTTCACCTATTATGAAGGCTAAGTTGGAATCATACCAGTCTAATGGTAAAGTTTTAAATGTTTGAATAAGATCCAAAATATGCAAGGTTTGTTTTTTAATGATCTAGGAAATAACAAATAGGCTATTGAATATAACATATTCCATTATAATTCATAAATCTACTTATCAAATAATGAATCGGCTCAAAAATATGTAATCTATCCTAACCGACAAAGAGAGCTTATGAATAAAACAATATTTTGAAGAAAATAAATTTGATTTAGTGATAAAATATATCCATAGAATAATATCTTTTTTTATTTTTATAACTTCTGAGTAATCACCGAGACAATAAACAAAGAAGTAGAAATATGTAATGAAGATAAGAAAGTAAATTATTTTATAAGAACATATTCAATAATCAAATAACAAAACATAACTAAACAATCAAAAAGATATGCAAAATAATAACATCAAAAAACTAAATGATAAATACAAACTAATTAAGAAAATCTAAAGAATTTAACCTAAACTAATATAGAACTTAAACTAAACTAATCTAATACCTAACTAACTAAGAAACTTAATAAAACCTAAGAAGCCTAATCTAATAAATGAAAATATAAATATATAGTAAATTAAAATAACTTATATTAAAACTAAACAAAATAGAAAATAAATTAGATCAATTAGAAACTAAACTAAATTAGAAGTCAAAGTCAAATAAAATACAATATAAATAAAAATATGCGAGTCTCAACAAAAGAGAATCATCTTAACAAAATATATCATTTTTATTTGAGAAATAAACATATTTCTTATAAAATATATTTAAAATATAAAGTTTACAATCAATTAGATCAATAATATGTCATAAGCAATGAAGTTCTCATCATTATTTGGGTTGAATACTCAGATTCTGCACATAGGATTACAAGAAGCAATCATCGAAAGATGTTAAACTTAACAACCTCAAGTAATCTATTATAAATACTAATATAAAAATGGATATACATGCGTTGTATAAATAGTATACTCAACTTTCAAAAAAAGTACCATTGATCTATCTACAAAAGTCATGGTATCTCAAAGAAATTGCATAGAAGAGAGAGATAAATGATTGACTTTAAAATGTATAAGTCTTCACTACCTATGTTCTTCCTCCTCAAATAAATCTTTGATCTCCCTTCATACTTCCAAGTTGGTTGAAAAAGAATTTGTAACTAGCCTTCATTAGCTACTTATTAATTTAAAATAATTGATTTTTACAAGTGAATTAATATTGATAGTTATAAGTTAAGATTTTTTTAAGATTTTTTAAAGTTTTAAGAGATCAATAATTTGAAAATAACCCAGGTATTTTTTAAGGGTGGGGATCACTTAATCAACTAACAATAATAAGAATAACATTATTTTAATAAATAATAGGATAATTTAAAGTTAAATGATATTCTTATTTATATTAATTCCATCATGCATATAATCCAAAATACTTAGGTATACCTATATATATATATATATATATATATATATATATATATATATATATATATATATATATATATATATATATATATATATATATTAAAGTCTATTGCATTCTTAAAAATATAATTAAAGTATCAAAATAATGAAATATACTAAGTTTGAACAAATTTAAAGTTCAACTTTGAAATGAAATTGTATCTTTCTGATAATCAAGAGTCATCATAATTTGATAGAACCTCTATCATTGGTTCTCATTTTTAATTAAAACATTCATTATACTCCATCTAAACCATCAAAAACTAAACCAAATTTGTACCCGAATCACTCTCAACATCATCTACCTCCAATTTAACTCACTTCATAACTCTAATTTATTTTAGAGTATTTGATTCATTTTGACTATCTGAATGCTTCCTAGAAGTGGATGGATGTATGATAACAAGAGGATTTTACAAACTGAGCTTCTTACACCCTAAAATAGGCATCTTTTGGGGTGGTTTAGGCTCACTATAACAAGATGGTAAATCAAGATTCGCAAAATTCTTTGCATGGACTATTTCATTGGCCTACTATTGTGGCTTATTAACAACATTGCCTCTTTCTTGATTGGGTGATTGAATAGATAGCTAATGAGGATTATTTTTCAACTAATGGGAAGAGATACTATGAGAATGGGATCTATATCTGAATCTATAACGATAAAAACCCTGATCACCCCTATGATTAGTAGGATTGAAAGGTAAACTACCCAATAGATTCTAAAATGTTAGACCAATGGTATTAAAATGAGTAGACATTCAAGATCCTCAACCAACATATCTAAGACTAAACCCTCTACCCTAAACCCTCTTCTAAGAAATTGTCTATTAGGTGCATTTTAATTCATGCTACCATAATGATTTCTTTCCCAACTATTATTATCATTATTCCTATTTGAATCTAGATGATCCCAACCTGACATTCTAAATGTAATTAAAAAGTATATATTTAAAATTTGATCATCATTATTTGATTGAATTTAAAAATATTATATCAAACTCATCCTTATCTCCATGAATATAATCATGTCAAGCTCATTTTATACCAAACTTCATACCTCTATGAAACCATATCTTGTAATTAAAATTGATATGACCAAATAAAAATTAGAACAAATTATCAATAAGCTCAAAACCCAAATCCATAATATTATATATTTTATATATAATCTCCATTATTCATTCTTAGAATACAACTCGAGTATACCTAGTGCTTTATTTCTCAAATGACAATCCTCATAACACCAAATCCTAAAAAATAGAGATGAACAAATTATAATGAAAATGAAACACCTTCAGTCATCTAAAACCAATATCATAGAATATAATATGATAAGCCCAGAAGATAATTGATTTCATAATAAAACTAATATTTTAAAATTTTACAACTAACCTTATTCCAAAATTCATGCATGTAACAGACTTAAAACAAATAGTTTATCTTTCCATAATTATCAAAATATTATGCAAACTCAAAATATATCATATTATTTCCATGAAAACCAAACATAGTTATAAACCATAACTATATCTTTCATAAATATCCACTTTCAATAATGACGTACCTATTAATGTTGGTCTTCAACTTTCCAAACTATCCTAATAGAGTATGGATTCTATAGTGTGTTTGGCCAAAATGACTAACAAAATGAAAACTAACTTATTTGTATCCATAACCCATGCATTAACCACTTTCATCTATATGCCTTCATATTAGTGGTTTCCCAATTCAAAGTATGCCATTAGCTGACTGCTAACTTGTTTAGCAAGGCTTTAAACTTAGTCATGACCAATTTCTTTACTAAAACACCAGCTAACTTGCATAGTTTTAGCCATGAACAATTCATATTTAATTACTAAGACTACCCTTTTATCTTGATATGATATTAAAACATCCAACACACTTAGCATTAAACCATCTTTCCAACTAGACTCCCAACTTTCCAACTTTATTTAAACTACCAACTTGCCAAATAGATTGTCCAAACCTTAATAACCTGAGCCTCAAGTTTAACAATATAACTTTAGATTTAATTCAAATTGACCTTCGAAATCAAACCATGACAATTTTAAAAAATTTACATTAGGGCCACTACCTTACAATAAATATTTACCATAGGATAGTGTTTAGATTTAGAAACTTAGTAGATAATTGGTAGTCCTTAGGAATATAATAGCTTAGGTTTAAATATTAAAACAACTTTAATTTTAGCATGACATAATTTTACATCATAGAATCAAATTGTAAGTTAGGTCAATGTCAATGACATGGTAAAGGGTGTCATGGGTGATAGGCCCAATAATGACTAGTAAGCAAATAATGCTTTATGAGTCTCTTTATAGATTATCATATGCCTTACTAGTAATAATTTTTGGCTAAAAATCAAATAAATTATAACCCAAGTGTTTTACCAATTTTGATGAAGCTATATTTAGACCTAAAACATTTTTTATGAAAACTTGTTTAATCTTATAGCAGCAAATGATGGCTTTAATATGAAAAAGATTATTTTAGAGGGTACCAAGGGATGGCATGTCACTTTGGTCAAATTAAAAAAATTATTCTAGGTACAGATGCCCCACAAGTGCTTGGAAGATACCTAGTTAAATTTTGTTTCGTACTTTGGATTTTTGAATAAGGTCATACAATATAGTCTTCTAAGATTCTAACACAATCAAGAGATATAGGATAGAAAACTGCATAGGAGTCTTATTCAATTTTTCACCAAGACCATAATCCTTCTTAACTGAAGAGGAAATGGTTTGTATTTATCAGGCAAAGATATTTGTATATGACTATTATTGGATAAATATTTTAAGGCAAGGTATTTAGAATGGAATTATTATTGGAAGAAGGTAAAGAGACTTAAAGCGTAACTTTCTAACATTGATTTGTATGAGTGAAATTCCAAGGTGGTGAAGGGTTACTTGAATTTAAATAGAATGAAATAGGACCTATAATATTAAGGTGTGATTTTCAAGGTGCAAAAATTCTATTTCATGACAGAGAAGGTCTATTAGGATAATGGGGCGGGGGGGTTGGGGGCGGGGGGCGTGGGGGGGTGGGTTGGTGGGGATGTGGGGCGGGTGTTCTTAAAATAAACATGGTAACTCTCTGACATGTGTTAGTCAGTTGACAAGAGTTAATTTTTATATTAGATATATGACTATTGGTGATATGACATACAACATTTTTTTAGTTATATATATCATCATGGTATCTAATTTTGTTGGCTTGGGAATATTAACCTTAATTATGATTTCCCTAATTTTCATTCTACCCTTGATTTTGATTTTGATTTTGATTTCCAAAGTAGAACTTGTTAGTATAATTTTACTTTAAAAATGGGTCTTTATAGATGCCCATGTATTGATTGGATGTAGAGGTAACGTTATCCAGCTCAATGTCACCTCTCTCTAGCATATCTTGAATGAAGTTCCTTAATTGCATGTACCTATGAATTTTAATCCCCTTGACATGATGGAAATCATAATACTCATTGATTCTATACCATTGAGGTTTTGGTTGGTCTTCTAGGAAAGGTTTTGAAGTTGGATAAATGACCATGTTATCCATAACTAATTTCTAAACAACTAGATCAATAGGTTAACTAATCTCACTAAACAACTTTATTTGATATTGATTCCTTTGGGGAATCAGTATTTGTAATGTAATGGTTAGAGTAGATGGAGTATATATGACAAGCAATGGTTGCATCATTTGTACATGTTTAAATTTTGTTACTCCATTTCCTAAAATAATTTTTTATAAATGGATTTGGGTTTCTCTAATGTTCTTACTTGTACTTGTGGAGGAGCTTGAGATTGCATCTGATTTTGAGAATAGATGTTAACTATGCCATTGTGTATATGTGATTTTTCTATCTATAATCTCTTTTAATGTGTTAGTACAATGGAGTCTCAAGTTATGATCTACCTTTGAATTCAAATTGAAAGTGAAAATATTGGCTAGTTGTTTATCTATAATATTGTGTAGAAAGTTATTAACTAAGGTTCTCCATCATTATAGGTAGGTAGAAAAACTTTCCCTACCATGTTGTTTATCACTACACAAGTCAATCATTATTAAGTAATGTTCTATGTTTTAAGATAAATGATTTAAATTTTTTTATGATAAGTCATAAAAAGTGATGATGAATCCTTTAGGTAAGTGTAAAAACTATTCTAGCACTCATCCACCCAAACAGTGAGGAAACAAGTGAAGTGGATACACATTAATATATGATAATTCATGACAATCCACAAATAACTCTTTCAAGTGTTCTCTAAGATCACCATTTCTTTTATATTTATCAACTTTAGGTTCCTTGAAATGAGATGGAAAAAGGTACTTGAAAGATGATCATGTAAAATGGGTATGGACATAATTCATCAAATTTGTACTTGTCACCCTGATTTCCTACTCGGATCCCTAGAATAGCATCCTTTATCTATTAAAATTATTAGAGGGTGGGAAATTTTGGGATTGATAAAGGGTATTTTGTTGACTATTCTAAGGGGTATTAGTTTGATTGGGATATACATGCTAATCAAGATTAAAATAAGTTAGAATAGGTACCCTTTTGGTTGAGTTACTATGGTTGTTCACACTATAACAAGGAGTATATCGTTGATAGGGTACTTGTTTTTATTTTTAAGTATTATGAGGTGGATGAGGAATATGTTTTTGGGTTAGAGGAATTTATTTTTGATATGTGGAATTTATTGATAGAAAGTAGAAACTTATTTTTTTTAGAATGTATGAATTTATTATTATTTTTAAGGGTGGGGTTGTGGATTAATAGGAACCTATTGAGTATTAATCACAACCCACTATTGAGGAGGAAGATTTGTAATTTTATATATCACATTAATCTTAGTTAGTTGAAATGGAGGATTTTTGGAAACCTATTGTGAAGATTAGAAAAATTTGGTGGGAACTAAGATGAACTTATTGAGGTTTCAAAGCAACTCGATGCAAACTAGATGTAAATATTTGAGAGTTCAAAATAAATTATTACAATCTTGATGTAACTTGTTGAGAGTTAGAAGGAAAGTGTTGTAAACTATTGGAAGGGTTTTAAGAGTTATATACAACTGGTTGTTACAAAATGAAGGACTTGTTGTGAAATAGGAGGTAGTTATTGGGAATTATAGGTAACTTATTGTTTCAGACTAGAGGAAGGAATTTTTTAGAAACAAGAAAGATCTTGATGTGGATTTGAAAACACTTGTGGTGGAGTACTAGCTTATAAAAATGTATCTATAAGCAATGTTTGCTTAGGAGGCATAGTGGCATCCACCCTTGATGGGAGACTAGCTAAAAGATCTCATTGTTATTGTTTTATGGGTGGGGTTTTATCCATAGGTTGAGGATGATTTAGAGCAGCATCCAAAGAAGCTATAAATTGGCTAATCTATTGTATTTGTGCAATGATAAGTTAGCTATTTTGGATAATTCATCCCTTTCCTTTGCTTGATGATTCTGAAACTGATGTGGAGGAAAAATACTATTCATTCCGACATTATTCTTGAGTTACTATTCATTGATGAGGTGGCAAATACTATTCATATTGGTGATGTGTCATCATCATTGTTTATGATGCTTAGGTGGCATGGAACACCACATTTCTCCCAAGACCTGTGGGAGGACTTAAATTTAATTGTCATTATGATAATGGGTTAAAATTTTAAGTGGACACATGTATAATGGTTTTTGGCATTAGTCAAAAGTAGATCCACTAGCTTTTTCAAAACATATGCAAATAGGGGATAAAGTTTACTATGCAGATTGAACACCTATGCAAAGTAGATGCTAAAGAGGTCATATCTTAATATAATCAAGTGGAGAGAGTATTCACATGAGTTACTATTCACTCACATGATATATGGGTCAAATTTGCCCTTAGATATTGATTTTCAACTTTATTTTTTATCTTTTCGAAGTAGTATATGTTTTTAGATTTTTGTCTACTTTTCCACCCCATGCAGAATGATGTATTCCTTGTATTTTGTGCCTCCAAGTGGAGGAGGTTAAATTCCTTAGGTGGATGGTTGTTTTATTAATACTTGTATTTATTTGGGTTTTAATTTATATAAATGGATACTCCTTAAATTTTTTAGGTAGGCTAGTGGTAGAGACAAGCTTTGGGATAATCTTGTAAAGCATCCTTGGCTTGGGATGCCATGTTTGTATTAAGTATTGAGAGAAATCTTGTTAAATATTTGATTGTGTATATGAGGATTATTGATTTAATTACAATTGATTTGATTTTATGTGATGAAATTATATGTTCTTTATGAGATTGAGTTCAGAATGGATTGTTGAATCTATTGAGGTTGGAAGACACATCAAATGGTATCATAGCTAAGGTATATGGAGTGTTGAATCCATCAATTGGTATTAGATCAAGTTCAAATATTTATGGGAATAGGAGATTATTAATTTGAGAGAGAATTAATGTGTGTTTTATGTTTTGTAGGTTTTAAATAAGTGGAGAAGAAGATTAGAGGGATGTCTTTTCTATGTGGGTAAAAAAGTTTAGAAGGGATCATGCAATGGATATCCGAGCTAGATATATGTTTTGAGAGAGAAGAATATTGAAGACCCCATGAGGGTAAATATTGAAAGAAAAAGGATGAGTGGATTTGTATACAAGTGTTGAGAGTATCACCAGGTGGAGAGAAAGATAATAGGAAAGAAGAAGGTGAGTAAATGGGAACACATGGTTTCCAAGTTAACGGTTGAACTTGTGCACCTAAAAATGCCAAGAGAATAAATGGAGAGGCTTATTGAGATGAGAAAAGACAATAGGCTTGAGAAGGAGGTAAAACTAATTTATGTGGAAGCTAATGAAGGAGACCCATTGTTTGAAGATGGGAAAGAAAATATGTAGGAGAATGTTGAAAAGAGTGAAGAATTACAGCCATGAGGGTTGCTTGAGAATGAAAATTGCAGTCCTGTACAGTTAAAATATTATTTAGAGGAGGCTTTGGATGAAGAGGTTGTGCAAGGTAGTGCACAAGAATATATTTTAGTGGAGATTTCAGCCTTTGAAGTGGCTGATTTGGAGTTTTTGAGAGCTCATTGTTAAGATGAAAAGCATGAGGAACATTATGCAATTGATCGAAAATATTTGAATCTTTCATGTCAAGAAACATTGGGCATGATTTTTTTAAAATAGAATGCACATGTAGAAGAATTTGATAGCATACCTTTGGAGCATGATCAAATTTTTGAGGGGATTTTTATTTTCCTTACTGTATGTTCACATGATGAGAGTGTAGAGGATGATGTTGAAACCATGAGTGAGAAGATACAAATGATTGTAGTATATGATGTTGTGGATAATCCAATAGGTGGTTGGATGAGTGAAGAAATCTATGTAGGATTTTGGTGGAGGTAGAAGGATAGTCATGAGTTAAAGCTCAAATGGGAAAATGAGATGCATGGTAGAGAATATTGGACGATGGGGTTAGTTTATGATGGTGGGATTCATCCCACATGTGAGATGATTGAGATATGGTTGAGCCATTGGTAGAGGAGGATATTTTTAGATGGGATGTGTGATCTAATAAGGGTGGTCTATGGTCATGTGAGGATAGTTTTGAGACTAGTATGTAGATGATAGAAGAGGAGAAGAAAAAAGTTATATGGGTGCACTGGTGTGTTGGAAGGGGACACCGTGGTCATTAGCCCACATGACCAAAAGAGTGGT
The DNA here is from genome assembly GCA_037957365.1 of Torreya grandis. Lineage (NCBI taxonomy): Eukaryota > Viridiplantae > Streptophyta > Pinopsida > Cupressales > Taxaceae > Torreya > Torreya grandis. The sequence goes on along the minus strand of JARHVA010010868.1, from coordinate 102,450 downwards.
TCTACCAATTAATCCATCTATGTGATCATTATATCACATTATAATACCTAGGGTGTCTGATGCAAAAGCATCTAAGGGTTCATATAATATTTCATCAACCAACAATAAGGTGGTGTGTTTGTATGCTCATGTGTTCATGTGCTCACAGGTTCATGTTTACCTACAAATATTGAAAGATAATCAAGATAAATCATAAGAGTTGAGTTGTTTTCAACCATAGGAGAATCATGTGGAGAAAAAATACTATTCATGCCAACACTATTCCTGAGTTACTATCCACTGATGAGGTAGTAGACACTATTCATCTTGGTGAAGTGTCCTCATCACTGTTCATGAAGCTTAGGTGGCATGGTATGCCACATTTATTCCAAGTCCCATGTGAGGAATTAATTTTAATTCTCATTATGATAATGTATCAAAATTCCAAGTGGAGACAAATATAATGGGTTTTGGCATTAGCCAAAAGAAGATCCACTATCTTTTTGGAAGCATATGCCAATGGGGGACAAATTTTATTATGAGTATTTCACACCCATGTGAAGTGGATGCTAAAGAGGTAATATATAAAGGGTAAAAAGTAGAGAGAGTCTTCACATGACTTACTATTTCATCACATGACAAGAGGGTCAAATTTTCCCTTATAGATTGGTTTTTAACCTTATCTTTTTTCTTTTATAAGTAGTGGATGCTTTTAGATTTTATCCTCTTTTCCACCTCATGGAGAATGATGTATTCCATATATTTTTGTGATTACAAGTGGAGGAGGTCATATCATTTGGGTGGATGGTTATTTATTGATACTTGGATTTATTTGGGTTGTAAATTATTTAAATGGATACTCCTTTGCTTTGTTAGGTAGGCTAGTGGTAGAGAGAAGTTTGGAAATAAGCTTGTAAAGCTTCCTTGGCTTGGGATTCCAAGTTTGTATTGAGTGTTGAGAGAAATCTTGTTGAAACTTTGATTATGTGTATGTGTGGATTCTTGAGTTAATAAAAATTGAGTTGATTTTATGTGAATAAATTATGTGTTCTTTATGAGATTGAGTTTAGACTAGATTATTGAATCCATTATGTGGTATTAGAGATGAGTTATATGGAGTGTTGATTCCATCATAAACTTGAATATAATTTTGTATAATATTTTTTCCATGAGTATAAATGGACTTAAGAGATATCTCTTCTATTTGGAAATGGTTAAACACCTCTTATGTTCTGAGTGGTACCTCATCGTATATAGTTTGATTTAATTCGTATTCTTGGCTTTCATTATCTTGGAAGGACCCAAATGGCTCATAGAACCATTTTTATTTAGAATTAATGTTATACACATCCCCATTAATCATGTATCTAGGCATTTTGGAATAAAATGTCTTTGTGTTTAATCATGAAGAAAAATTGAAATGATTTGATATAAACATGGGAAATGCCTGGTTTTAACTATTCAAAGTGAGATTTGTGAATTTTGGAAATTATTTTTAAAATTTGTTTTGAAGTCAAGTTCTATTTTTAGATGTTGTTAGAATATTTTATGATTAAAGTAGAAGGTTAAAGTTTTAAACCTGTCAAAGCAGAATGTCAAAGTAGAATGATGTTTGATTTGAATTGACTTCAACAAGTTGGAATGAAATAGTAAAAATTCAAGAATGATTTCTTGAATGTTCCCTAACTAAATTTGATTTTGAAATATTGAAAATATTTTATTTTGATGTAACCTTTGAGTTTGATTTTGACTTTTAGATTTGAAATGAATTTAAAGTTGAATTTAGTTGACTTTAAATTTTTAAATTTAGCTAATCTTGAAAATTTGACTTCATTTATATTTGAAAAGTTCACTTTAGTTGACTTCTTGAAATTTGACCTTACTTGAATTCAGATTAAATTAAAAAATTAGTTTCAAAATGAACCTAATTAGGATGTGAATGATTAATGGATTTTGGTTCAAACAAACTTGATTTAGAATTTATTTGAAATGGATAACATAATGGTAAAAAAGAAACAAAGTATCATAACTAATGTTTAACATATTTTTTTAGAATAGATCAAATATGACCCCAAAATTGAATAAAGTAATGCCTTACTATGTGAGTCTAAGACGATAATTTTTTGGACCTTAAGATTTTATTTTAAATCATTTGATGTGTAACTTATATCACACAAAATGAGTATAATATGACAAATAATAAATAACACTCATTTAGAACAATCCCTATCTTTAGTGGAAGAATGGGTGTGTAATGTAATTATAGTCCACACTAATACCTCATTTGAAGTGATGATAGATTAGTTTCACCTATCCCTCACTTTGAGTGACACATAGTGAAATCTTGGGGGAGATTGGTTTCTTTCATAATATAATTTATTTATGATCAAAGGTATTAATCTAAAATTTTCACATGGCTTTTCTAAATGGTCATTGATACACCTTGTGGTATGTGGGGATCAAAATCCATCAAAGAAGATTAAAGTGGAGGCAATTCAAAAGAGGGTCTAGTCCCTCTACAATAAATTTAGTTGTAAGGGTCTCAGTGAAGTGATAAAATAATTTTAAATTCTAAGGGTGAGGTCTGATAGTGTAACATTAGGGTTAAACCCATTATTTTCATGAAACCCTTTATGAGGAATTTTCTTATAATCTTAATGATAATTTCACTAAAATTATATACCATGTCAGATATACAAGGATCATGTTTATGTTGGAAAATGAAACCCTAGGCATCACACCCTTATAATAAGGAGATAAAGTCCACCTTGCATAGTCAATAAATAAGAAAAAATGAAAATAATAATATGTTCATTTTTGGTCACCCAAGCTCTTTAAAGGGGGCAAGGGGAGAGCATATGCATAAGATATTATTTACAAGTAAACAAATAAAGTAAACATGAAAAAAATAAAGTTTATCAAGTATTTTAGAGCACCAAATGGAAGTGTTAGTTCTTTGATTAAGCACTAAATCAAAACATGAGTTGAAAATATACTTAGTTTGGGAATAAATCCACTTCTTTGGCTAACATAGCCTATAATAAACACATTATGAGTTTAAAATGTGGTATTTGTAAAGTATGGTAAGTTGAAAAGGTAACTATTTAGCTGGAGAGAAAAAAACACAATGCGATCCACCTATTTAGTAAGGTGATCCCACCATTCTATAGAGACAAAAAATAGTAAAGAGGGAACTAGTGATTTCACCAATTAATAGGGTGATATTATTGATTTTAAGGGTATTCCCACCAATATAAAAATGGTATAAATTAAAATCGATCCCATCATTTTATAGGATGATCTCATTGTTTAATAGGCCTATCTCATCAATTTATTGGGTATTCTCACTGATTTACAAGGTGTTCCCACCATTAGGGTTTTAAATATCACAGTTTGATAGTTTAAATGTAGCATCATGTTCCCACTGATATGTAATCATTTCATGATTTGTAGTGCATTCTCATCATTTTCTTGAAAACACAAAGAGATATAACATAATATAAGAGTGATATTGCTATTATCATGTTGATATCACTAATTAGAGGAGTGTTCCTATCAACATGTAGAGCATGATGGCCAAAAGATAGTTTTTTCCTAAAAAATTATAGAAAATGAAAACATGGAAATATTAGTACAAAAGAGGCAAAAATAAGGTCAAAATGATATTTTTTTGACATTAAAAGATAATTGAATGTTATCAATAAGATTATGGGGTGCATCAGTCCCAATGGTCATGTCAAATGTAGATCATGAGTAAAAGAGAGGTTAAATCATTGTTAGTGATTCTAAATCAAAACAAATTATCAAACATGACATATCAAGCATGATCCATTGGATTGGGTAAGGTCTAAAAGATTGCAAAAAAAATAAAAAAACAAACCAAAAGTTATACCTTTCTCATGGATTCATTCTCTAAGATGGATTTTAAGCATATTTGTACCCGTATTTTAGAGCCAAGAGTCTTTATCAATGTCATTTTTTTTTTCATTTTGGCATCATTTCCCCTTGTCTACAAGTGGTTTGCTTGATCAATGTGAAGAATGTTGAAGTTTTTTGCTTGATTTTTGCATAGTAAGTTTACACAAAATAGCTTGATTATAATGCCAAATGACCCTATTATTTATGGATTCCTTGGAATCGTTTAAACATTTAGATGGAAATCAAGATGGGTGGTGGAGAATAAATTCAATTTGAAGGATTAATGCCATCCATGTTTTTACATATATGAGGCATTGCTTGTATGTATACATTTATGTTGATATTTGTTTGCATTAATGCAACTATTTATAGAGTGTGACATTTGGGATAATTTTGATTAAAATTATCAACCACTTTCTAAGTGATGTCTTAACTACATTTTATGATTTTTTTTGAATGTGGATATTCCAAAAGATCTAGATTTTTTGCTTAGGATGGATTACTCATTTGATTTGATTTAGTTAGCTAATCAATATTAGACTTATTTTGTCTATTTTATACAATGTTAAAAATCAAATGTGTATTCCACTTAATTACCCTAGAACATCACTTCCTAAACAACCTTTTGACTCTGGGTGAATTGAATGAAACTAACAATTTGTTATAGTGCATTGCCCCAATCAACAATGCCCTTATACATTTTAGAATATTCATATGAATTGTGTAGGATAAATTTATGTATTTTAGTAATTTTTGACCTGATTTATGTGTTTTATAAATTCATTCTATTTGAAAATTTTACATAAAAGTGATGATAATTGAGTGTCTATAGTTATAATTGTAATGATCTTTGTACTACCATAATAGTTGATTAGTTATGAATGAGTATATTTTCTTGTGTTATTCTCTTTTATTCATCTATAATATAAAAATCTAGAAAAAATCATATAATAATTTATTTATTTTTAAATTACTATCTCAAGTTAAATATGTCTCATTTATGCATCTTGAATTTTTTCCATGAAACTAGAAACTTGATATTATATCTCAGTTAAAAAAAATACATTAAAAAAAAAAAAATGATGTTAATTTAAAATGTTAAATAAAAAGAAAACAATGAACCATGAAAATATTTAGATAAAAAAACAAGCCCTTAAGTTCAAAAAAAATTTGGATAAGAGGTTACACTAGTTTTTCTTTCTCAAATAACTTCTTCACCAAAAGAGTACAAGTTTCAAGTACTTTCAACATAGTAACTTCTCATTTGTGATGGGATTAAAGATAGAGAGTAGATGAAATACACCATACATCCTTTGATATAATATTATGAAAAAAGAAGCAACATTTTACTTAAGTGAACATTATTTAAAATTTGTAGATAATTCTCACCATAAATTCTCTTCCTCTTTTTTTTAAATTAATTAGATTATTTATTTAAATTAAAAAATAGTTCCACCCAAAAACCTCTTTTAATATTTTTTTCTTTAAAAATAAGTAAATAAATCTATTCTTGATTATAAATAATAACACCGAAGTTTTATTTCTTATTGTAAAAAACATATTAATTCATCCTTAAAATATCTTTCAAACTCAAACTCCCAAATTTATTTTCATGTAAATGAGATCCCATATAATAATAAATAATGAGAAAATATGTATCATGAACATAAATCACATGATAAAACACACAAAGTTTTAAATTTTTTTTTGAAGAAATCCATCCTCTATTGGAGCTCCTACATTTTCAAAGTTGAAAATCCAAAAAATCCAAAGAGGTGGAGAATGGAGATAAACCTACATCCAAACTCTTCCGAGAGTCTATTGAGGTGGAAATCACATAAAGCTTTGTTGTGAAGGTGAAGGAGAAATTAATTTCATTGAAGGCACTAATCCACCAGTTATAGATATCTTTCACAATTTTTACTAATTTGCTATCTCTTGTTATCTCTTGTATAAATATGTGGATGGAAGCTAACAATGAGTAAGTTATGGTTAATGGAGCATTCCTTAATTTCTTAGAGTTTATAGAAAGAGAGAAATAATATAAATTTCGAGATAGAGGTTTTTTAGATGATTGTTTTTAAGAAATTTAAAACCTTTTTTCAAGTTAGTATTTAATGTAAAGATCCCACTGTCGAATAAAAAGATTGTTAGGAAAGAAATGTGTCTTCATTAAATGAGATTTGCTTGAGAGACAATTCGAGTTTTATTATTTTGATTTGACTAATGCTATTTAGAAGGTTTAGGGTATTAATTTCTTCAAATTGAATTTTAATGGTACTTTAAAAGATAAGTTGGGCATTTCAAGAGCACGAATTTTAATATGGAATCATAATTGGGGAGTCAATTCTTATTATAATATGAATGTGTCATAAAATATTAAAAAATCCGGTAAAAGCCCTAACTCTCATTCATGCATTCAAACTATTTAATATTATTTACATCTGACATTTGGAAATAGAAAGTGATTTCATGACTATCATTAATCTAATTAATAAAAAGAAAATGATAAATTGGAGGACCCAATGTATTATGTTTGAAATATTCAATTTGATGTCTTCCATTTTTTATATTATTTTTAAACACTATTATTTAAAAATTAACAGACCGATAACTTCTTAACTGACTTCTTACGTAATTAAGAGGAACAATCTTAAAGATGGTAACGAATTGATATTTCATAATGCTACATCATAAGTGGAGATGGAAAATCTAATATGTTGTGATAAAACAAATTTCAATTCGAATATTTAATTTTATGAATTCTTAGGTAATGTAAGGGAGCAATCTTAAAAATGGTAATGAATTGATATTCAGTCATGAAGTGTTCCCATTAGTTTTTCTAATTTTGTTTTCCATATCCAAATCCGAATCTGACCAATGATCCATGGCGGCTTCTACACTCTCCCAGAAAAGATACTCTAATTCTCATGGTCATCGATCATGAAGAACAAACAAAAGATACCTCGTCATGCTCATCGGGTTTGTTACAATCAACCCAACTAGTAATGTGAATATCATATATACTTACATTTCATAAAGTTTTTGCCATTCTCATTCTAATATAATGTTTTTTTTTTTCCAATTTGGAGTGAAATATATATAAATTAAATTTAAGTAAATACATGTCGTATACATTTTATTATAGGAATATATTAATATCACTATTATTAATTAAAAATTAATAATATATATTTTTAGTCACAATAATAAAATTTTTAGTTGGTATTTACCAACCATACTTAATATTAAAAGACAAACATCTCTTAAAAACTAAAAAAATGATAAAATACGATAAGCTAGAGAACTTGAAACCAAAGTAACTAGAATAACATCATATCATATTACAATACAGTAAGCATAGGGTGCATCCTTGAAAGGAGGAGGTAGCAGACTGTCATTGGGATCCAGTGCAATCCAAGTAGAATGCTTAACTAAAGGAGGATCGAGTGCCACCCAACCATCCTAAATAGAATTTGGAGGAGCCAAAAAAATAATAACACCCCAACTAGGAAGTGGATGAACAAATTTTTCAATCAAACCACTTCCTTGCACAAGTGAATTATATTAAGAAAGGCCAACGGTAGAATCTCCACAAGGCAGTGGTGAACACCATCCTCCCTTGTACCTCGCTCATATGTGCCCCTATCCAATTAGGAGGAGTGGATAAGTGGTTATGATTACGAGAGGGGAAAACACTAGGGAGGAGATTTGTGAGGTGGATGGTTGAAGGGGATGCATTCATAGTACAAGGAGCACTACCCAAGTGGTTGAGGAACTCCTACAAGTGTTAAAATTCAAGAGCCACCATCTCTACTTGAGCTTGAATATGCATAAAATCCGAAGAGATGACAATCGCCTTTTCATTTCCATAAAGGTAACAAGATAAATCTTCATTGTTAAACATATTTAAATTCCTATCTTTCCATAATTGAAACAAAATTATAAATGTAAATAAATTCCTAAGAAAATCCATGTATGTTAGTCATTAAGAATTACCCAGAAAAATAGCCATACACTAAGAGATTGGTTTTAGGTGGAATGGCTGAAAAAGGCTATAAATTCAATGCCCAGAAGATTGAGATTTGGCACAAGTCCAAAAGAGGTATTTAAAGGAATTTGTTCTATAACAGGCAAGGTACTTGGGTTGACCAATTCTAATATGTAAAAGTTGTTTCCTGAGGGAAAGGCCTTGATATACCAGACACCAAAGAAAGTGAGTGATCTTGGGGGTGACCTTAGCATTCTAAATTATGCTAAATCTGAGAAGCCAAGTCTTGGGCAAAAAATTCAAAGTCTAATGCCTATTCAACTTGTCCAAAGCTGAAGAGAATGGGTTCATGACTTGATAGAGGAGACTTAGAGAATAACATTTTAAATGAGTATCACCATTTCATTTCTAATCGTTCCACCAAGCACACAAAGAATTTAACCCCATCTTATGTAATATAACATCAATTATCATTTATTAAATGAACAAAATTTAAGGTAAGTATGAATTCATTTCCTTATAATTATCTTTTATAAAAGGCCAAGAATCCTAATCAAGAGAAGAAATCAAATCTTTAACATTACGAATACCTTTTTTGAAAAGCCTCAAAGCTTACATACCTGAAATTTATGCTAGTTTACAAGACTAGAATTGGTCATAACATGAGACCACTAGATATTATCATCATTGAAGGATAGGACACTAAAAGACTATCACCCACTGAATTTAATTAGGGTATTAAAGTTTTGAGAACCTTCCAATTGATCTTGGAAACAAAATACCCCTAAATCTTGATGGGAGTAGTTGTAACAATAAAAGTGTAAACCTAATGTTTTTCCAATTGAATTTACAACAAGGCAAACCAAAGGTAATTCAATGTCATAGAATAATGTTATAGGCTTCTTTTCCTTCAATTTCCTAGACAATTAATTTAGCACATATATCAACACTTTGTCTATAAATTTCAATAATATTAATACCACCATTATGATGAGGAAGCCAAAAAATATCCAAAGAAGCTCTATGATACCCTCATATTTGTTTACCATTGACCCACAGGAAATCATTGAGAACCTTTTCCAATTTATCATAAGAGGATTTATAAGGGGCCCGAAAAGAAGAGTACTAGACATGATTGGCTACAAAAATATTATAATAAATATAAACTTTGTTAACTAGAGTAAGATGTTTGAAAATTTGATACTCAACCTTTTTTTCCACTTGATCAATTGCATATTGCCAAAGTTTAGAAGGGAGTTATCAAAATAAAATGGGATACCAAGGACTTTGAATTTATATCCTTTTCTGATCATCTTACAATTATATTTTTAAGCCATTTAGACAAATGTATCATGTTTTTTTCTATAGGATTGGGTTTTAGACCATTGTAAACTAGAACATGAAGCTTTGAAGAAAATATCAAAGCAATTCAGTGCCTCTTTGAAATGTGTTTCTTGTTCACCAAGAGTGAGAAAAATATCATCATAAAAGTGAACAATAATGAGATGATAGGATCAATTAGGAAGTATAATTCCCCTAATAAGTCCTCACTACAGTCTATGAGAAAGAATATATCCAAACACCTATGCAGACAAAACATACAAATCTAGTACCAAAGGGAAACTTTTCCTTATGAAATGGAATATGCAAAAGATGTTATATTTGAGCCCAATGAGGTAGGTTGAAGATTTAGAAAATAAATTCTAAACTAATGATATAAAATTTGGTGAAAAAATAAACCCTGAAGCATAACAATAATAAATAGCCAATCAATCCTATCATATGCCTTCTCAAATTCAATTTTGAGGAATAGGGCTTACTGAAGAGAGGACCACGCCTATTCCATTGGGTCCTAAAAAATAATAAGATTATCCAAAATGTATCTATTTTTAATGAAGTTGGATTGTTTTGGCCTATTGACGTCAGGCAAGATGAAATGGATACGATTAGTAGAGGATTTAACAAGGATTTTATATGACACATTGAGGAGGGTGATGGGTCACCAAATAGTAATTAACTTTGGTTCACCATCCTTGGGAATAGACTTGATATTTATTTTTTCCATAATATAAGCTAAGGTTTTATTTTACATGGATTATTTATAAACTTGCAACTGCTTGGGCCCTATTAAATTCTAAGTAGTTTTGTAAAATTCAAAAGGGAAACCATCAATACATGGGACTTTGTCATTGGACATCCATTACATTGGATGAAATAGTTACTCAAAATTTAGAGGAGAAACACAATTTTTATGTTGGGAGATCTAATTTTTGAAGGCACCACATGGAAACATTCTTATAACATGTGCATGTTCCCCCATCTCTCCTTGGGATTAGAATACTAGCTTGTAGTGATCAATAAAATCCAAAGATATTTCAAGTATATTGGTGGGATGTCAATGAAAAATATTAATGGATTTTTTTTCTTCCTTTCTTGCTTGGTCTTAAGATACTTGAAAAAATATTTTGAGTCCCAATCCTTAATTTTGATCCAATGTAAGCGAGCTTGAATTTATGACCCTCTGGCTGCATGATTGTATTTAACTTTAATCTTGTTCTTGAGAGAATTTGCCATGGTTTTCAACTATGAATCAAAAGGAGAACACTCAAGAAGATAAGAGATTATATAGTATTCATTGAGCACAATGCCATTGGCCCAGTTATGGACTTGCACATTTTACTTACAATAGTTGTGGAGGAAGGTGGTGGACCACTTGGTCTAGCTAGAATCATGAGGTGGACATGATGAAAGGTTTCAGACTATAGTGATGAAATGGATGGTGCCCTCATGGTAGAGGAGTAATGTGTCTGAAAAACATTAATCATGTGTCACCTTGAAATTGTAACCACCACACTCCACTATGTAAGTGATGAGACTATGGTCTAAAAGGAAAAGTTTTGGATGGACAGTTGCAACTTCACCATTGGAAAACTTAAAGAGAATAAATGTTACTCTGAAAACATGAAATTGTCCAACCGCTTAAGGAACCTATTAGTGTCAGCATGATAATTGGACCAAATAAACCAAGACAAATTATTAAATGTGCATTGATAATGAAGACTATAAAATAAAGTAATGGATAGATGATCTACATGCTCATTTTAAATATGATATATCTTGAAATGGTGTTTCTGAATGCAATGATATTTCTAGTGACATAGAATGTGATGTTGCTCCTCTTTATCAAATAGATTATGTGATGTAGTAATGTTAATGTAGGATTTTTTCCACTATATAGTTTTACATGCATGGTCTAATTAGCTTGCTTAGGTTAATAATAGGTCATTAAGGGAAGTGTACTTTAACTCAGTTTTTAGTTGTAAATTGATTTAATTACCATTTTGGGTGACATAATTCCTCACTAGATAATTTACCTTCCTATGCACTTTTTGGCTAATTAATGTTAATGCAAATTTCTATTGTGAAAACAAGCTTCTTCTATTTGTGATTTGTTCTTTAGATTTCACTACTCCATATAGACTCTACCTTGTGCATTCGACCCTATCTAATTGATCCTTGATTATGGCCCACTTTGACATGATATCATGGATATGCAAGTAGACAAATCCATTATTTCTATTGTGAGATCTTGTATTCTTATTTGTTTGAGATTTTCATTATTTTTGGTTTTTTAGGGTTTAATGAGGTTTCTCATAAATTTGAGGAAATTTGCATACCCAGAGACTCTAAAATAAAAATAGATAGTGTTATTGGATTCATAAAGTGGAAAGACCTATGAATAACTATAAACATGACCTAGTTTCATGAAAGTCTCTTTTTGATGATTTTTTTAGGGTTTTAAGGCTATTTTTTGAATTCTAAGAAATCTATAATTTTTAGTGAATTTGAGGAAAATCCACTTCTAATGTTTTCTATGTTTTTCAAGAAACCAAGTGGGTTTCTTTTAGATTTTGGAAAAGTTGTACGTAGTCCATGTTTTTGGACGTTTTTAATTATAGCATAATTTTCACTCCTCATAGGCAATTTTGGTAGTTGGTATAATTTTGGGTGCCTAAATGCACAGACATCAGATCCAAACAACTTTATAGCACACTCATTATATCTTGACAACCTTTTCAGCACACCCATCAAAACCTAACAACCCTGCCAGTATAATTGTTAGAATCGGATATGCCTATTAACAACACTATTAGACCCCGATGACCCTAATTACAACCTTGATAGAGCTCAAAAATATTACCAAAAACCTTCATGGACCCTAACATATGTGGAGGCAAAAATTTTGGACTACGATGCTTGTACGTGCAAACAAGTTGGACTCTAACCCATGTCCAAACATAGTTATTTCATTATTGACCAATTTGTACCTTGTGACATGTAAGAAACCCTAAAATTAAATAGAGTGGAGAGTGAAACTATTCATTTTAAAAATATAGGTATTTTTTAGATGATGTCACTCTCATATTGATCAAATTAAGAAGGGGGAGCACCCAAAATAGGTCTTAGCCCCTAATCACATGAGAGTTAAGCCCTGGTCATTCTCACCCAAAATTACTTAACTTTCAATTCAAAAGGGAATTTTTTTTTAATTTTATTCTAAATATTTTGAAACAAACTTTTACACATCCAAAAAATCTCAAATTTTGCAAAGTGAAGATTGCCATTGCCATCTAGAACTCCAAATGTGCATAACTTTTAGCCTGTTGCTCCATTTAAGTTGCAGCTTTTTTTTAAATGCATATTTTTTTAGTTATTCACATTGGTAATATTATATTTCATTATAGATTTAAAACTATATATATTCAGGTGTGGTTGCATATTCTTAGTCTTTCAACACATGCAGATCAACACATACTTCCTTTTTACATTATGGATATGAGTTCAGTTCTTATTCTTACACCATTCAACTACACAAGTAGAAAGTAAAAGTTCAAATACTCTTGAGGATAAAAGGCTTACATGAAATCATGATGGGTAAAAAAATAGCTAGCACCTAAAGCAGAGAAGGTGAAGTAGTACAATAGAAGGATGAATCTTATGGTCTTTTGTGCCTGATTGTCTCCTGGCCTACTATTTCATATTGAATTTACTACTACTCCTAATTAAGTCTATCTAACATATTTTAAAAAATCTTTGGGAAGCAAGACATAATGAGATGTCATGATTTGGATTACAAGATCATTAGTTTTAGCATAAGTGATTTTGATACGATACAAGACTTATTCACAAAGTTAAAATCATTTAGGTTACAGTGAAAAATTGTGTAGCATTGATAAAAAGGATGATAAATTGATTCTTTCCATCATTTATAAGTTGGAATATAATTAATGAAGGTTTTCAATCCCCTTCATAAAAAAATGTCAATCTATAGCTAGTGTCCAAAGGTAATATGCAATAGGAGAAAGAGGTCTCTAGCAACAATCCATTCTACCAAACTCCACACTTACAAAAATTGAAAGGCACTCTTTTAGATATTAAATCACACATACATGAAATTAAATAAAATTTATAATAAATTAATTAACTAAATTGAAAAGACATGACATGTAATGAAAACACCTGCAGGTTCACAACAAACTATATAAAAAGGAATGTTTACATGACACATAGGAAAAAGACAATAATTCACAATAAATGATTAATTACATACCAATTAAGTAAACATAAATACATTGATCCATCTTCCTTGGAATGAGTAGCCATCTCATTCGTTGAAAGAGGATTTTATTTATAATCACAAGTTTTTATGTGATAAAATTCAGAATAAATTATTCAAAATAATGGAGATAGAAATATATTGATTCATTCCTTTTAATGGTGTGTGAGGTTGCATTTATAATCTCATGCTTCCAACCAACACCTTATTCAAGAGTAACAACCTAAATTTTCTAATATATCTCAATCTCCACAAAATATGGAGAGAGACATTTATTATAGGAATCTAATCTATTACAACATAGCCTTAATCTCCAAAAAATATGGAGAGAGATATTTTATTGGAATGTAATTCTCTAAATTATACAAATCTACATTTAAATATAATATAAAAATGGAAAGTATTTATATAGAAAAGATATAAACAGAAAGTGTTATTATGATAGATGGAAATGATCTTGGTCATCTTAAAATGAACCAAACAATCATAGAATGCTTTAAAAATGCTTTCCAAATGAGTCCTTAGTAGTTATGTCATAGTCCATATCAAGCCTAATGAAGTCCATATAAAACCTAATGAAATCCATATTAATCCTCATGAAGTCCATAGCAAGTTTGATAAAGTTCGTAGCAATCTTGATGAAGTTTATAACTTGCATGTGTAAATTTGTAGCTTAGAAAAAATACTAAATATCTACTATAATATCCTTCTAAGGCCATGATATTATACCAAGACTTATTTTATCATGTTATATTACCATTCCTATAGATATATATTCAAATAAAATATCAATTCCCAAGAATAGATAATATTGCTCTGTTGATCATCTCAGGAGCTTAGTGATAAAGGTGATCTTTGAAGTTGTTTTGATGTACCTCAAAGTTGATCCCTTATTATTAACTCATGCTCAAAATCTAATATTCCTCATTATGGGCTGCATATACACACATTAACATCTTTCCTTGAGAATTAGTAATAATAATTTAAAAAGAAGATAACAATGATTTCTAAGGAAAAAACAAAGACATAGTGTCTCTATCTCATTCTAAATAAACCATAAGTTGAAAAACTACAGTTAGATCCAATTTTTATGCAATTAAAAATGATTTTATTTCATGGATATAATGAGCCATTCTATGGTCTCATCAATGACTATTGTTTCTTCATTTCTACCTCTCATGCCACCAAGCATGTCATTGGAGCTACATGGACCATGTCGTCCTTGGATGACTTTTTTGTTGACTTGACTTGGGAGCAAAAGAAGTTCATTAAAATGGGTACACTTAATTCATCTAAATCACATGAATTAATTGTGATTCATGAAAAAAAATAGGATTTTTGGCAAGAAGGAGAAGAAATATAATAAGAAGGTCCCAAATCAAAGAAAGAGTTATAAATTTGATGTTAAGTCTAAAGCATCAAAAGAGTTATCCTCTTTAAAGGGTAAACCCAAGAAAGAGTGACTCACATGAGGCTAATTTAATAAATATAGGCATGATAAATCCAAATGCATGAAGAAGTAGATTGACCAACAAAAATGCTCAAGAAGTACAACATTAGTTTCCCTAAATCTTTCAATCAAAGTTCATCATCACAAGAGTCTTCTAAGGCCAAAGACTTCAAGAAGAGAAAATATAATGGCAAATCACTTTTTTTCATTTCATCCCAACCTTCCACATGGGTTATTAATTATGGTGCATCACACCACAATGCTTTATCATAGGACATGTTCTTGTCCTTGGGGCCTTGTTCTATTCCTTCCATCTTGTTGGGTGATGATACTTCTATAAATGTTAGTGGGAGAGGATATATTGAAGTGACTGATGGGGTATTTCAATATGTTTATGTGTTAACTCTTTATCTACTAATATCCTATCTATTTATCATATTACTCATATCAGTTAGGGAAATAAAGTTGAGTTCACACCCTATTCAATGGTTATTAAGGAAGCAGACAGTGACTCCATTTTTGTATTTGGGAAAGTAGATCATTAGTCACTATTGTATACTTTCTCACATTTTCCTCTTGATCAACCCTATATTACACTATTCACTCATTCAAATGGGGTGATTATATTATGGCATGAGTGATTTGGCCATCTCAATTATTGCTACATGGATCACATTAGTCATTAAGACATGGTTTTAAGGTTACCACGAGTCAATTTTTTGACATATTTTACACGTTTTCATGATTGGTAAGAATATTGAGAAGAAATATGAAAGGGACAAATCATAGAGAGATAAAATTATATTGGAGCTTATCCATAGTGACACTGATGGCCCATTTCAAAAACCTTCATTCAACAAGACAAAGTACATGCTTACTTTCATTGATGAATTTTTTAAGTATACATGGGTATATTTTATTAATCAAAAATCAAAGGTGTTTTATAATTTTTATGACTTAAAATTGCTTGTAGAAAAATAATTAGGTAAATCCATTAAAATTTTGCACACTGACAATGGTGGTGATTGTCTCAGTAATTATTTTGAGTAATTTTATACATCAAAGGGGATTGAAATAAAATGTACAATTCTATATAGTCCTTAGTAGAATGGTGTTGTATATTGTAATAATAGATTCTTAAAGGAAATGAATAATTGTATGCTACACTCCAAATCTCTTGCACCTCAATATTGGGCCAAGGCCATTAACTGTGCTTATTATATTCAAAATAGGGTTACTCACAAAACATTGAAGGGAGTCGCTCCTTTTTAAGTTTGGAATGGTAGAAAACCCATAGTGAAATACTTGAGTATTTGGATCTCCTAATATAGATCACATTCTAAAGAATAAACGTAGGGTAATGGAACCTCAAAGTCAACCTTGCATCTTCATTAGATATCTTAAGGGTATTAATGGATATAGGTTTTTCCAACCCATAACTCATGAGTTGTTCATTGAACGGAGGGTTCACTTTCATTAGGGTTATTCATACTCCATAGGTGACACTTCTCTCTCTTCCTTGGATACACTAGGATTTGATGATAGTTTTGATGGTTTAGATTCGCTTGAGCAGCTTCCTGATGATCTTGATTCTTATTCTAATTTTGATGATGAGAGTAGTGATGAGGATTCAACTTCTCCTTCTCTCAAAATATATTCAGAGGATAAGGAATCTCCTCCTGACTTTCCAAGCACTATTCCTTTTTGGGGTAGACATACACTACAAATTATTGGCCAATGGGTTAGAGATCCATCAGACAACAGGTGAACCCATTCACAAATCTAAGATGCCCCACATGATTTCATTGCATCTAATTCTAATCCATTATCATTTCATAATGTTTTATGGATTCCTAAGTTGGATACTATTATGGAAGAGGATTGTGGTTCCTTGTTGAAGAAAAACACTTGGGATTTAGTCCCTCTTCCCAAGGGAAGATAACTTGTTCAATGTAGGTGTATCTACCAAAAAAATTTGTAGTAGATGGATCGATAGATAAGTTCAAAGCACATTTGGTATAAAATGGTTTTTCTTAGGTACCTAACATTAACTATACTGAGACGTTCACCCCAATTTCCAAAATGAGCTCAATCTGACTCAATCTCACCATTACCTCAACACATCATTAGGATGTCTATCAGATGGATGTGAAAAGTGATTTTATTCGAATGACCTCAAAGAGTAAATACACATGGAGAAACCACAAGAATTTATGGAATATTTCTCCTTAATTTGTAAACTTTATAAATCTATCGATGGCCTCAAGCAAGTTCCTCGAGCTTGGTATGCCAAGATAGACTCTTTTTTATTTCATTTGGGTCCACCAGATGCCATTCTATTCTGAATGTCTACATTTTACAATAGGATGATTCACTATTGATTATGGTTCTTTATGTAGATGACGTATTGATCACAAATATTTAATCATCCACCATCACAATAGTGCAAACTACTTTGTCTGATAGGTTGTCAGTGACTAACTCAGGTTTGTTACACTACTTCCTCAGGAGTGATATTTCATAGTTTGACTCTAGGATGACTATTGAGAAATACATATATGCTCTTACTTTAAATTCATAGTTTAAAATGGCTTAAAGTAAGCCAACACCAACTCCATTTCTATTTATTGTGAAGCTTGAGGGTGATTATCCATCTCCTTTGGTTTATGCTACCTTATATCGACAACTTATTGATAGTCTCATCTACCTTATAAACACTAGACCTAAGATTTAATATGCAGTGGGCATGGTCTCTAGATTTATGTAGGAATAACATGAGCTGAATTGAAAAACATCTAAGAATATTCTCCACTACATTTAGGGTACTCATAATTTTGGGGTTCACTACGGACTGGGCAATTGACTTGATTAGTTATACATATTCAGATTGGGATGGTGATATTCATAATTATAAGTCTACTTTATCTTACATTTTTTCACTTGGTTCAAGTCTTATTAGTTGGTCAAAAAATTAAAAAAATCTTATTGATTTATCTTTTGTTAAGGTAGAATACATAAGAGCTATTAATGCTACCATTGAGTCTATTTAGCTTTAGGGGATTCTCATTAATTTTGGCATCTATTTTTGATTACCAATGGTCATCTTCTATGACAACCAAATCAAAATCAAATTTTTTTTGAATCTGGTCCTCATTCAATAGACCAAGCATATCGATATTCCCTTACATTTCTTTTGGGAGATCATCCATAAATAAGTCATTGATCTCTATTATATATATATAATAGATCAAATTGTTGATATATTCATCAACCCCTTAACTAAGATAAATTATATTCAATTGTAGGCTCTTATTTGGGTTCAAGTAGTTTTATCTTCTTCTTCCTCTAGGGGATCATCTCTATATAACTTGGGTACCTCATCAGACCTTTGTGTTGACACTCAATTCTTCTACCCACCTAAGCTATTTTTAAGGGGGGTGTTAGTTTAAGATTTTTCTCACTATATGTTTTTACCTATATGGTTTAATGATATTTATTAGTGATGAGGGTCATCGATCCCCTTCATTTAATAATGTTAATCTAGGGTTATTGTCTAAAAGCAATATGCAATAGGAGAAAGAGATCTATAGCAAACAGTCTCTCTTACCACACTTTAAAATAAACAAAATAATAATTTTAAAATAAATAAATAAATAAAAATACATTGATCCCTCTTCTTTTGAATGACTGGCCAGCTCATTCCTTGGAATAGGATTTATTCAGAACACAAGCTTCAGAATAGATTACTAAGAATGATGTAGGGAAAAGTATATTGATTGATTACATTCGGATGTGGGAGGTTGAATTTATAATCTCATGCTTATAACTAACACCTAATTTATGACTAAAAATGTAAATATTCTAGCATATCTCAATCTCTACAAAATATGGAGAGAGTTGCTTATTCAAATGAAAGTATACAAATCTATATTTAGATACAATATATATATATATATATAAAGACTCTAAATAGATAACATTATTATGATAGTTTTAAATGATCTTTATTATCTTAGAATAGACCAACAATGATTAGGATGCTTTAAAAAGCTTTCCAAATGAGTCTTTGGCAGTTCTGTCATAATCTATAGCAAGTATGTCAAAGTCTATAGAAGTTTTATATAAGTTCATAGCTTTCTTGTTGAAGTCTATGGATCACTTGTAAATGTTATTAGCTCACTTTTGGAAGTCTATATCTTGCCTGTAGAAGTCCATAGCTTGCTTGTGGAAGTTTTTAGCTCACCTTTAGAATTTTGTAGCTCACCTGTGAAAATTTGTAGCTTGCTTGTAGAAGTTCATAGCTCACCTATGGATTTATGTATCTCACCTATGTAATTATTTATCTCACCTATGAAATTCTATAGTTGTAGAATGGGTGAGTTTATAGCTATTGGGTGAGTCTGTAGCTATAAATTAGGTGAGTTTATAGCTACTGGGTGAGTCTGTATCTACTGGCAGATTCCGTAGCTTGGCTAAAATGTCATATCTTATTTAGGAGCTATTGTATAAGACTCTAAAACTATTCCAACATTATTCTTGAAATGGTTACTCTTCATACTCTATCTTTTCTAACTTAGTATGTACTGCATATGCACATATTTACATCTTTTCCTTGATAATCATTAAAAATAGCTAACAAAGAGATAAAAATGAATTCTAAAGAAATAACCATGATATATACTTTCTATTTTATTCTAAATAAACCATAAGTTTAGAAACTACATTTAGATTTACTTTTTATGCAAGGAAAAAAGATGTTATTTCATGGATATAATGAGCCATTTTTAAGGCTCATTAATTAGTTTAATAGTAGGATATTAAATGAAATGTCTTTAAGTCATTTTATAATTGTAATACCTATTTAGGTGACCTAATTCCTCACTATATAATGTATCTTCCTATTAATTTTTGGCTAATAAATGTTAATACAAATTTTTGTTGTGAGGATAATCTTATTCCATTTGTTAGTTGTTCTTTAGATTTCACTACTCCATACAGATTTTGCCTCGTGTATTCAGCCCTATCTAGTTCATCATCAATTATGGCTCACTCTAATAAGTACCAAATTTAGGGTTCCTATTAAAGGGAATCTATACCACGAACATGGAAACTACTAATGTATAAAATCACACAAACTCATCATTTTTATTGATTTACATAGAACACATGATATTTGAAACTTTATAGCTTTAAAAAGGGGGCTCATGGCTCCCTTATAGAGCCCTCAGCTCTATTTATCCTTGATCACTAACTCAATACATATAGCAGAGTTTAGCCCTTATGCTTCTCTCTCTCTCTCTCTCTCTCTCTCTCTCTCTCTCTCTCTCTCTATATATATATATATATATATATATATATATATATATATCCCATCGAATACCAATCACTCAACCAACTTTAAGCAAGAACCTAGTAATAAAAGTTAAGTAACGATAACCATTTTCATTGGACAACACCCATATTTGTAGTATTTTTTATCATTAGTTGATGTGTATAATTTTGTGAATGGTAAATTTCATGCTAATGGGTTTGTACCTAAATTAAAAGTCCTATCCTAAGATAGCATAACTAATTTAAACTTTAAGCTTTGTAGCTCTGACAATAATTAATTATTATCATCCATCATGATTTAATCCTATCTCTAACATGTGTCATCTCTTCAAATTGGCTAATTGATTATTTGTCCTATTCTATCCTTGGGATCTTGTTTCACACTTAAATTTTAGCTTCTCAGATGTAAGAATTTTTTTATTCTATCATGTGGTACTCATTCCATTAGGGTACTTAGAACCAACACTATTTGTTCCTATTTTATAAATGAATCTAGAGCATGATCTTCCTTATATCCATTACACACCCCTTATGAGAATTATCTATTATGTCTAGACATCCACACAACCTATGCACACTTTTTTACTCTTCTTTATCCATGTGCTCATCAATTTGACTTCTCTACATGTTTATTCTAGCTCCTCAAAGTAGTTCTTCGGCATTTTTCCTTCTTCTTGTGGTCTTCCAAAAATTGTAGGTTATAGGTATTCTTGGGATGTACCTATATATAAATACACATATAAATTTAATTTAATATCCTTTCTGCATTATATCTAAGTGGTTGAAAAAAATATTTTGGTCAGTTACTCTAACCACGATCTTCCCATTTACTAGTTGCATTAACAACCTTCCTTGTCATCTCTACCCTTATTATTTCTCTCTCACCATAATATCTTATCCACTCATCCACTTCACTCTCTTTCATTCATAAACTCTTTCTCTCCTTCATATGCACCTTCATCAGTCCTTATGCAACTTACATGTTATTCTATCTCTTCTCCTCTTATATTTTTTTTTCCCTTTTCACTTCTATTAATGTGGGTCTACATCCACCTTCTTATTCATTTTCCTCCTAAATCATGCCTCATGTATCTGATTATCTTTCTTACACCTCCCCCTTCATTTTTTATTTTCTCATTCTTTCATATATTTTAAATGATATGTCACATGATTCTTCTACCACTTGCCTTCTCCATGTGTGGCTCTTCACATAGGTTGACTTCATATCAACCACTTATGTCAACCTCAAGTTGATCTTCTCTCTTTAGCTTCTTGCGAAAAAAATATAATTTTTTTCTCTCTTCCTCACTATTCACTCTCTTTTTTTATGTAATTCAGACAAATTTCCTACTTGGATATCCTTTTGTGTTCTTTTATCATTTTACACCCCTTTCCTTTTCTATGGAAAGTAGGAAAAAGTTCTCTCTCATGTGCATCTATTTACCTTTATAGTCCATTCCATAATTAAACTAATAATTTATTAGCCAATTCTTAGCACTTGGTTTGTCTTCCTTTTGTTTATCTTATCATCTACTCCTTTTCTTTGCACATCTACTTTGTGCACCCTTCACCTTCTCTTAGCCTCCATCAATCTCATAGGTGACTTTGTAATTCATGCATACCTTTGTAAGTCTAGTGTCTTCATGGATTAGGTTGTTCATTTGCCTAACCAATATATTCTTCCTCTTTTTGTGTTTTAATTTTACCACACACTCCTCTTCCCCCTCCCATGCACTCCTGATTGATGGCATGGCTTGCACTCTCCTCTTATTAGATTTCAATGTGTGTTGACCTCCTCACTTATTATTTGAGGCCTTCCTTTTACCTCTCTCACCTCTACCCTAATGCTCTTATTTCTTATATTTCATACCTCCCACTTGTAATCTAGCATAAACTCCTCTAATACGCATGCCATGGTTCTATGTGTCATCTTCTCTAGTTGATACTTCTAGATTTATTTATTCTTAGACTAAAGTTTCCCACCAAATAACAATCCAATATTATATTTTCACTTATAAACTTTATCTTATCATCTATCACTTTCTTCAACTCGTACTCTTTCTAGTGCCCTTAATTATTTAGTGATCTATTGTTTCCTAGTTACACTCCACTTTGATTTCTCTCCTATCTCCTCCTCTAGCACATTTTTTGAATTGCATTGCTTCAAAATATATTTTTACCTTGTAGTTACTACCTGAAAAAAGCATTATTAACCTTTTGTGTGCCATGCACTTCTACCAGATGCCTCATTTTGACAACAATCTACTATCCTTATATTTCACTTTGATATACTCACTGTATTCTTTTTTAGTGTATCTTGTTGACTTGTTCCCTCTATATTCTCACTTTAATCTATGCATATTCCTTCTTAGACACATTTTCATCATTACCTTGTTGAAATTAAAACCTTCTTTCATGTGATTCCCTATCCTTCTCTCTTCTTGTTTGTTTCTCTACAGTGGCTCTCTCCATTTTTCCTAATTCTGAGTGGTCATAGTAGGTTCAACTTTAGACTAACCTTTGCAATATGTTTTGTATCTCCATCATCTTTATGATTCCTTAACTTGCATTTGGCACCCTTTTATGCTTCTAGTTTCTTTCCAAGATAACCTTGAAACAACTTCAGTTAACCTTTTTAAGTGATTTTGTAGCTCCAACATATTTTCTAATTCATCCTTTCATGCCTAACATCCTTACACACTATCGATTGTCTTATTTGACAACATTAGAATAAGCTTAAACTGGCATCTACAACATTTTTTTTAGCTCTCATATTAGGATGTTTACATTTCACCCTATTTCTTATTGTTTTTAGAAGCTCTTATTTGAGCTCTCATAAAGTTTTTTTTATGTCACACACAATATATATTATGTTAATTTCACTCTCCTTCTTTGTTCTAGATTGCATGCTCTTCTTGCATAGCTCTCATTTGTGCACCCCACACCTTTGGTTTAAGCTTCCTAGATGGACCAAGCCATATTTTTAGGGTCAGTTCCATGGCCCTCTCTTTTTTATGGATGCCATAATGCATCCTTTTAACTTTAGGTGGGTATGTGAGGACAATACTTGGTACCATAGTGCAAAGACCATTTTTCTTATTTCCTTTCATTGCCATCTCTTCTTGTCCTCTAAGTATTGGCATATCATTGGTGCATTGATCCATACTCTTCTCTACATTCTATTCAGCATTTTGGAGTTCCCAATACCTTTTAGCATGAAATTGTGCTCTGCATCTTTGACCCACTACATATCCTCCTCTAGGTTTGTTTCTCCTTGAACAGTTATGCTCTATAATGCTTGCACTTCAACTTATATTATTGATCATCTACCCACCCATACTTGATAGAGGACTTTGACCCTATACAAAGTCATTTATTTCACTTGTGTTCTCTACCCACATGTCTTTAATCGATAATTATATTTCCCTATCAAGTATATACTTTTTTTTCACATCACTTGCAACTTTCCTTTTTTGTTCACTCTTTATCCATATATGCTTGATGGAGAGGTTTGACTCTTTGATGAGTCTACACTATCTTAATTTTTATTATCTACATCTTCTCTTGTGATTTGATATCTCTACCCACTTGCACTCTATGAATAGAAATTCTCTACATCTTCTACCCAACTCTCTGGTTGTAATATGTTCATCAGCCTAACTATCTTGAGTTAACACCATAGGATCATCTAAATACTATTGCATGCTTTATTATGATCCTACATAGTTACTCTCTTGAAATTTATTTTTTCCATTTGGTTTTTATTTACCCATATATTTATGGTGTAAAATGTTATTCTTTCTATTGGCCTCATCACTCTTCTGGTGATCTACATGTCTACACTCACTTAGGCATTTTTTTCTAGCTATTCACTAATCTACATTTTTTTGGTCCATCCACCCACTTATAAAAAATTAAAAAAAGTTGTAAATAAACTATAAACTATGTTTGATTATAAGATTAAAATTTTCAATGTTAGAAAATTTAAAAATAAAACAAATCTTTTATTAAGTTTTACACGCCATCAACCTTAATATCATTATTAAACATGTTTTATGAAGAGATACAACCAATGAAAATAAGTTATGAAAGATATTTTTTCAAACCAACAACAAGCATTATCAAATTCAGGGGAATCTAAAATCACACCAAACATAAAGTTGACTACGATATGTTTGTAACCTTGTGTAAATTCTTTGGGTTGAGCTTCCTTACTCGTTTCGGTGCCTTGATTGTTAAAGTATCCATCGAATGCACATACATCAGATGATATAAAAACTAAGAACTATTTGGTCATGAAGTAAGCAAGCTCACCATCAAAGGGGTAGATTAATCAAAGGATCAATACAATTAACCCGTGATAGAACAAACTTCCCGCTTAAAAAAATAGTGTCATAGCAATACTAAGACATAAAACATGAAACCCCTAAAACTATAACAAAACTAAAATAATAAATAATAAATCTCTCTCATAAATATTATGCTTTATTATTGAATATAATCTTACTTAGAAAAGCAATGTCACAACGATACTAAAACATAAAACCCCTAAAACCATAACAAAGCTAAAAATAAAAAATAAATCTCTCTTACAAATGTTATGTTCTATTATTGAATCGATTTATTTTAAAGATTGAAATTTGTTAATATTCTCCCATGGAGTAATAGCCATCCAAAGGGTTGAAATTTTGCACACGATAAAATGATTTTTGCAAGGTGAACTTGATCCCTTATCCATATGCTTTTAGGACTATGATGATTAGGCATTAATTATCCTGAACTAAACCTGCGTCCCCCTTATAAGTTCTCATCCAGATTTTGCAATCATTGTTTGGAGTTAAAAAATTTGTCTTAGTTGTAAATTGATTAATGAGGATTAATAGCTATTGAGGGTGTTAAGTAGATTTTATTTTGTCAAGGTCTGATGGGATCGTTTTTTTTTTTGAAATGTGTAAGTTGGAGTAGCATGGAATTGCGGAAAAATTTTATGATTATAATTATTTTTGTAAGGAGTGTATGTTGAGTCACAAATAGGTCATTTAACTATTTACGAGACCTTCCAGAATCTAATGGAGGTCGTATTTAACATTTACTAAGTAATATATTTATTTAAATATAAATCTTTCATTTATTTGTTTAGTAATAAAAGATTGTGAACGTTTTTATATACTATAATAAAAAAAGCATCTTGATCTCAAAGATATTTTTGTTAAATCTTTTTTCATTAAACTGTAAAAATGTATTTTATAAAACATTGGGCCATTTCATAGCTAAAGAATTATTGAAGAGTTAACAATGTTTTAGGTTCAGTGTCCCAAAAATTAATAAATATATAACCACACCCCATGACATTTATGGAAATTTAAATTTAGTTCTTACAATTTTACATAAACACATTCTCTTTAACTAATCAAATTTGGTGGCTACAAAAATAAGATGACAAAATAAATGAAAAAATATAAATATAAAAATGAAATTCAAATTATTAATGATCACAAAGGTTTAATGAAACTAAATTGAAAATTTTATATAATAAGTTAAGAGAGAGGGCCTTATGCATTTATAAAAACAATGCAACATACAACTATTAAACTAATACCAAATTCAAAAAAATGAGTTTTGAAAATTAAATCATTAATGTAAGTGTTTCTATCACGGTGCATATGTCAATCTATTTATCTAAAATCCTTCTTTTGCTAGGTATGATATGATAAGAACTATCAAATTCGCTAAGTATGATATGAAAAGAACTATCAAAAATATGTTCAGAGTCATTAAAATTATAATTAAAACAAAAAAGGTGGTGATAGTTCTTGAGTTAATAGAAGTTAGTTTTTTTTCCTTTACCCATGTGATGATGTCTAGAGATGCAAGCATCAACCCAAAAAAATCATCCAAAAGGGTGTTTTGAGTTTCTAAAGAGACACCAAAATATTCTATGTTCTCATAAATAATTTTGCATTTAAAATAAAATATTTTTCAACCTTTGCCTTCAAAAAACAAAGTTTACATATCTCAATCTTCAATTTGTTTTAGATCTAACTCGTATTGGCAAGGGAAATTTCATGACCATGAAACCAATGATGTAAAAGATGGTTTGGAACAATAATGTCTCCATTATTTATTTAGAGGAATGTAAAATCATAATAAGACTATTTAAGACTCAACGACTTGTATGGTGAAATTCAAGTATGTTAGATATAGGTGTTATTATTAATGTCTTTCTCTAATATAATTATTAATATCCTTGTAACACACTAAGATGAAGAATCTTTATTTAAAAAAATAGAATAGCAGAAAATCATCAATAAAGATGGTAATATTGTTTATATTGTATAGCAAAGAGTTCATATTAATTAATCAATATTTATTTTCAAACAATGAAAAGTTTCAATAAGAATAATTAAATATGATAATAAATTTTAAGATTCTATTATTATTATTTAGAATTTTTTGTAGTTTATGTAAATAATAAATAATTTTACAAATAGTATTTAAGTTGAAAAGTTATATATCAAATCTAATTTAATAATGAATCTAAAAATTATCAAGATAATAAAATTATTAATAGATCAAGATCTAAAATAATAACTCAGAATTGATTTGTATGGAATGACTTGAAATAATTAAAAGCCCAAACCATTTTTAAATAAGCCTCAACTTGGAAATTAAAGTTGACATGTAAAAATTTGAAAAAAATTAAATTTAAAAAAAATGTTTATTTTTAGTAGTCGTTATTTATCATAAGTTTTGCATGTAAACACGCACAGTTCTAAAATATCCTAAAATAAACTAAATAATATAATTATCCTACGAAACGAAATTCAATTAAAGTTGACGTCCAGTTCTAAAAATATATAGTTTTTAAAAATAGATAATTTTTGAAAAAATTATTAAACGTTAATTTTGGACCCTCATATGATTATCTTTGGCATCCAAAAAATATCAAAATCAAATTTAAGAAAATAGAGTGCATTGGGGAAGAATTGATCTTTTTGATATGGTCGTTTTGGTGCATGGAAGAGCTCAAACGAAGCTACGGATCAAAAGTTATGGCCTCCAGAAGGTTGGCCTATTTTTTCTACA
The DNA here is from genome assembly GCA_037957365.1 of Torreya grandis. Lineage (NCBI taxonomy): Eukaryota > Viridiplantae > Streptophyta > Pinopsida > Cupressales > Taxaceae > Torreya > Torreya grandis. The sequence continues at coordinate 75,078 of JARHVA010010868.1, read as the reverse complement.
TTATTTTCTTCTGGGTGAAAACAACTCAACGTCTACGAGTTGCCCTGATTGTACTACTACCATTTTTCCTTGTTAACCTTCTTTAACTCCCATTCTGTAATGCAAGTGTTGTCTTCTTGCTACAATCCTTACCATTGTACCAAATACCTGTTATAATTCATTTGCCTTGTGCTTACTGTCTTCATATCCAAACCCTGTGCTATTTTTTCTTTTTCTGCATCACTTAAACAAATATATTGAAGAGTATTTTTTTAATATTAAATGATTCTATGAAGAACAGTTTTGTAATCATTTTTTAAAATTCCAATCAATACCATTTAGGTTCAAAAATGTCATACTCATAAATAATGATTGGTAAATAATGATTGGTTGGACAAATATATTATAAGGACGTAACTTAATAGATGTATTAAGATAAATAAGATGTTTAATAATCTATATAATGTATACGTTCTTGAAATGATATGAAAACATTTTATTTTTAGCTATTTTATTTTTAGCTGATTCATAGAATAAGAGGATAGAGTTTAGAACGCATATTATTGGTAATAATTGAAAGAAAATGATAATGAAAGTTTTATGAATTGAATAGATAGGTGATTTTTTTAAGTTATTATCAAGATAAAACTCACATTTAAAATTTTGAAAATAAATTATATTAAGATAATAAAAATAGATTGACCCAATTCTATTGAACGCACATTAGTATTTATATGATGGTAGTTCAAAACCAAACCATCGAAGTTCTGTCACATCAAACTATATTTATCAAGGAAAGACGAATTATAATAATAACTTCGGGAAAAAAAAACATTACCGATTACCTGTATAACCTTTGAGAAAAAATGAAAATTTGTGTAGACTTTCTACGGATCACAATTTCTCAAAACGCGTGGATGTTGGGGAAAAAAACATTGATAAGCGTAGCGTAAGCGGTCTGAAACGAATCTTTTTTTTGGTTTTCTTTTTTTTTGAAACTAATCTTTGAAAACGTGCTCTCCGCTTCACTTCACTTGATTGATTATGGGCTTCCAATTTATAGTTGAGATATCAATTAAAATTAAAGAAAACACAGAACGATATATGGGACGAAACATCCTCTCATCTGAAATTGCTTCAAGCGTTCATTAAACTATTCCTTTTGATCTTATGCCCAAATGCATCTACATTACTGACTATGTTAATGGCTATGAGTCACAGCAGAGCAATTGCGATTTCTTTGTCATATGCAATGTGTTTTCTAATATTACACATTTCAGGTAACGATGAGATTTCCATAAGCTTCACCAAATTCGACAAGTTCTCTGCAAATGTACTTTCTCTTCAAGGGGATGCTGCTATTTCTGGAAATGCAATGGCCCTCAAAAAACACAAGTAAAAAGAACGGATATAATGATACATCAAGCCTAGGGAGAGCTGTTTACAAAGAAACAATCCCTCTCTGGAGTGCCAGCTTCACTTCACATTTTCGATTCCTTATGGAACGAGGCAATCGTCCGCACGGAGAGGGATTAGCTTTTTTCTTTGCATCTCAGGATTCTGGTAAACAAATCCCCTACAACTCACAAGGCGGAGGGCTGGGTATTTTTGGCCATGAAAAACATGACGACAGGCCCTTCAATGGCGGCAATTCATCGAATCAAATTGTCGCTGTGGAATTCGACACATATAAGAATGCTTGGGACACATTAGGCTATCCACACGTGGGAATCGACGTGCAGAGTATTGTCTCTGCTACGAGTGTTGGGTGAACCAAAGTCTAAACGATGGGGAAATCTGGGACGCCTGGATCGACTACAATGGCAAACAGAATAAGCTGCTAGTTTTTCTTTCAAATGCTTCTGATGGCCCCAAACCCAAAGGGATCAATCCCCTCTTGTCATACAATATAGACTTAAAAGCACATCTGCCTGAGAATGTTATGATTGGGTTCTCAGCTGTGACTTATAACTCAACCGAAACGCATCAATTGATTTCTTGGAGATTTACCAGTTCGTGTTTCTCTGATTCAAAGCCCAGTTAAAATATTCGGTCGTCATTGGTAATCATCATGACTTGTGCCTTTTTTGTTGCAGTAATTGTGGTCTGTTTTGCGGTTTACAGGCATATTAGAAGGAGGCGACAGTCAAAGCAGATCGAGGAGCAGATAAATAAGCAGTGTGATCATGTTCCTGGCCCCCGTAGATTTACATACAGCCAGCTGAGCGCCGCAACCATGAAATTCAGCGAGAAACAGAAACTTGGGCGTGGGGGTTTTGGCGATGTGTACAAAGGCGTGCTGGTAAAAACAAATGAAATTGTAGCAGTGAAACGCTTGACAGAGGGATCCAGGCAGGGGGAAAAAGAGTATGTTTCAGAAATAACTACTATTAGTCGTCTGAGGCATCGTAATCTGTTGCGGCTGTTGGGATGGTGCCATGAGAAGGGGCAATTGCTGTTGGTTTATGAGTACATGTCCAATGGAACCCTGGATAATCTGCTTTTTGGAAATAGAAGAGGAGAGCTAGATTAGGCGATAAGGCATATAGACATGCCTGCGACATTGCCTATGCGTTGTTTTATCTTCACGATGTTAAAATATTGTTATTTTGACTTCCTACACCGACTTACAGATCATGACAGTCGCTGTCATTAAATGTAGATTTTTTAAAATTTGAATTTGGCTCTTGTTTGTTTTGTTTGGGGTGAAAATCTACGGAGTAGGTAAGAAAGTACGTAAGTGGAAAATCAATGCAACAGCAGGAGAAGAAGAGAATGAGCAGCCGCAGAAGTGATATTCAATGCAGCAGCAAGGTAGAGGAATGTGAACAACAAAAAACATTCCAACGCAACAGGAAGAGAATACGTAGGGGAGAGAACAAAGCAGCAATCCGTAGAAAAGGGAATTCAATGCAGCAGGACCTTGTAACAGAGCCGCAGTCTGTAGCAAGGGAAGAGAGAGAGAGCAGTAGTGTGTAAGAGGAACAGGGGTTTGTGAGCAAAACAAATAATGTGCAGCAGAAGATAGCTGGACTAGAGCAGTTTGCAGTAAGAGGAAAAAACAGTCTATAGAAAAGGAAACAATAGAGCAGAGAACAAAACAGAGTATTTTTTTAAGTTATTTTTTAAAACAACCGATGTATATGTAAATAATTTCGATTTTTTTTAAATGTGTGTGTGTGATTACTCCTCCACATTTTCTCTACCCTGCTTTATTTTTTCAGTTGTTTATTGCTGCCCGCCTGGGCCTTTCTTCTGGTATTATTTTCTGCATTTATTTTTATTAAAATTCTCTTCTATACAGCGAAGAGTGTTGTAGGCCTTTTCCAACAACTGGGATCAAAGCCATTAGTGAAGGGTAGCTAGATTGTGAGTGCATTCAAACATGACAGCAAGAAGTTCAAGGTCTTGGGAGCAACCCTTTATGTTTGATAGGAAAAATTATGATATGTAGAGCATCAAAATGAAGACAATATTCAACTTTCAAGAGTTATGGGAGTTGATTGAATGTGGGCACAATGAGGTTGCAAACATAGCAACCTTCAATGCCTTAACTCACGCACAAAAGAATATGTTAAGGCGAATAAGAGGAAAGATGCCAAAGCACTTAGCTACATACAAATAGTTTTGGCTGACTCAATCTTTCATAAGATAGTAGCAGCTGTCCATTCCAAACAAACATGAGATATTTTGTAAAATACATATCAAGGGAGTGATAAGGTGAAACTTGTCAAATTTTAGTTCTTAAAAAGAGACTTTGAGAACCTGTAAATGAAAGAAAATGAGTCAATAAATAATTTTTTCACAATAACTATGAACATAGTAAATCAAATGAAGACATGTGGTGATACCCTTGAAGACCATAGGATCAATGAGAAGGTGATGATGAGCCATCTAATTAGATTTGACTCTATAGTAGTTTCTATAGAAGAGTCAAAGGATTTGAGGCAAATGACGGTTGATGAGCTAATGAGTTCCTTGCAAACCCATGAATAAAGGTTGAATAGGTCATCCACCTCCTCCCATGAGCAAGCATTCAAAACTAATGTCAATGTGAAAGGAAGGGGGAGAGGATCAAACAATAGAAGAAGATGAAGAAATTACAGCAGTCAAGAAGGTGAAAGACATGGCCATCAAAAACCACAAGGAAGAGGAAGAGGAAAGAGCAGCAACACTTCTAGAGGTGGTTCTACACAAAGATATGATAAATCTAGTGTCTAATGTTACTATTGCAAAAGGTATGGACATTATGTTAGTAAGTGTAGAAGGAAGGAATATGACATGAATAAGCAGAATTCTAATTTCACTCATACACAAGACGCTGAACCAAATAGGAATGAAAATTTGTAACATGTAACATTGATGAGTAGAGTGGCAAGAAGACATGGTACTTGGTAGTGGTTGCAGTAACCACATGAGTGGGAACAAAGAAATGTTTAGCCATATAGATGAGACAATAAAATCAGAGGTAAATATAGAAAATAATGATAAGATCCTTGTCATGGGAAAGGGTAACATTTCAATCTGTACCAAGCAAGGTGACAAAAGGCAAATTCATGATGTTTACTATGTACCCCAGTTAAAACACAACCTTATCAGCATAGGACAACCTATGCAAAAAGGATACAAGGTTAGATTTGAGAATGATGAGTGCATCATCTTTGATAAGAGTGGCTGCAATAGGAAGATAACAATAGTCATGATGACAAAAAATTGAATGTTTCCTTTGATAATGCAAAATGAGCTCGTAGCAGCATTCAAAACAATGACGGTAGATGAACCTACTCTTTGGCATCTTAGGTACAGACATTTGGGTTTTGCAGCGTTGAATCTTCTTCATAAGAAGCACATGGTGAAGGGGTTGTCCCTTATAAAACAACCAAACAAGGTGTGTGAAGGATGCATATTGGGGAAGCAACATAGGAGTGCATTTTTTGTGGATAAGGCATGAAGAGTTAGAGCTCCGTTAGAGTTGATCTATTCAGATTTGTGTGGTCCAATGAAGACCTCCTTCCTATCCAAGAATGTCTATTTCATGACATTCATAGATGTCTACAGTCCGAAGATATGGGTGTACTTCTTGAAGAATAAATTGAAAACATTTGAGACCTTCAAGTTTTTCAAGGCCATAGTAGAGAAGCAAAGTGGTCATTACATCAAGATTTTGAGGACGGATAGGAGGGGAGAGTATATCTCCAATGAATTCATGAATTTTTATGAAGATAATGACATAAAGAAGCAATTTATAGTTAGGTATACACCATAGCAAAATGGTGTGATCAAGAGGAAGAATATGACCATCCAAGAGATGGCAAGGAGCATGCTAAAGGCAAAAGATTTACCTAATGATTTTTGGACTAAGGCTGTAGCAACAATCGTGTACTTGTTGAACATTTTTTAATGAAGAGTGTAACAGATGTGATCCCTCAAAAAGCATGGAGCAATCGGAAGCCAAGTGTTGAACACCTTAGAGTGATCAGTTATGTAGCAGATGCACATGTGCCTAAGCAAAGAAGAACAAAACGGGATGACAAAGGTGAGAAGTTTATTTTCATAGGGTATAGTGATTAATCAAAGACATACCGACTATACAATCTCATCATGAAAGATATCATAATCAGTCAGGATGTTCAATTCATTGAGCATGAAGCTTGGGAAGAGAGACAAGAAGAAGAGCATGTTGAAACAAGCACTGGTGGTCCCTTCATTGAAAAAATGAATTATGCACTCTTTCTATCAGCTGATACAATCTGCTTTGAAGAAGTAGTCAAGGACAGCATGTGGTATGAGGCTATGGACGAAGAAATGCATGCCATAAAGAGAAATGATACATGAGAGTTAGTTGACCTACCGAAAGGAAAAGATGTCATAGGAGTTAAGTGAATATACAATACAAAAACTACTCTTGAAAGCAAGATAGAGAGGCATAAGGCAAAGCTAGTGGTGAAGGGCTACAAGCAAAGGCTTGGACGTGATTACAATGAAATGTTTACACCCATAAAAACGCTAAAAATCGTAAGGATAATCATAACCATTGCTACCCAATACAAGTGGAAGGTGCATCAAATGGATTTGAAGTCAACATTCTTGAATGGAGTGCTAGAAGAAGAGGTCTATATGGGATAGCCACCCGATATAAAATTTTTAAGCATAAGAACAAAGTGTATACACTGAAAAAGGCATTGTATGGACTCAAACAAATCCCAAGAGTGTGATACAGTCATATAGACTCATACTGGTTGAGCAATGATTTTATCAAGAATGCAAGTGAGCCCACACTATATATCAAATCATGCAAGGAAGGTATGTTGATTTTTGTATTATATGTGGATGATCTAATATTCACTGGGAATACAAATCAGTCCATTGAAGAATTCAAAACAACCATAAAAGTGAAGCAAATGGATGAAGGCATATTCATATGTCAATCTAAGTATGCAAAAGAGGTTTTGAAAAGGTTCAAGATGATGGATAGAAAGCATGCATTCACTCCAGTTGAAACAAGTCTTAAGTTATACAAAGACGATTACAGCAACAATGTAAACCCTACATGCTATAAGAGTTTAGTGGGAAGCTTAATGTATTTGACTGCAATAAAGTCAGACATCATGTGTCTAGTCAGCCTCATATCAAGATTCATGGAGATGTCAAAAGAGACATATTGACAAGATGGCAAGAGGATATTGAGGTACGTGAATGGAACAAGGGACTATGGTGTTTTGTATGTGGTAGCATATGAGTTTCATCTTGTTGGTTACATGGATAGTGATTGGGTAAGCAACCTTGATGATCGAAAGAGCACTTCAGGTATGTATTTCATCTTAGATCAGGAGGCATATCTTGGACTTCAAAAAAACAACTGATAGTGTCACTTTCTATAGCTAAAACGAAGTATATAGAACCCAATGCAATAGCATGTCAAGTTATATGGTTGAGAAGGATACTTTCTAATTTGCATGAGGAGCAACAAGGAGCTTCTACAGTCTATTGTGACAATGTATCTTCCATAGCATTGTCAAAGAACCTCATGTTTCATGGAAAGAGCAAATACATTGCAATCAGTTATCACTTAATTCAAGAGTTCGTTGAAAATTGTGTCATGGAGCTAGGTTTTTGCAAGTCTGATCAGCAACAAGCTAATATTTTCACTAAACCTTTATCTAAAGACACTTTCATACACCTAAGATGAAGGTTTGGGGTCATAAATGCAGCAGCACTAGGCCTACATAGTGTTATGGTAGCTTCAAATTCTTACCACAGAGCTACGGACTCAAACAGTGTAGCTATGGACTCCTGAAAAACTACAGACTCCATCACTCTAGCTACAGACTCCTACAAAAAAACTACAAACTCCATCAGTCCAGCTATGGACTCCTACAGAAAAACTACAAACTCCATCAGAATAACCTACGTACTCCACCAGTAAAACTATGGACTCCTACAACAAATCTACAACTCTATTAGAAAAACTACGGACTCCATCAACAAAGCTATAGACTTCAGTTATGAACTTTTGAACATGCATAAAAAGGATGTAGAAATATTTGGTAAGTTAAAAAAAAGTTATAAAAAGGTTTTGGACACAAGAAGAGTCTAATTAACCATGGTAGGAAGGTCAAAAATAAGGGGAGTGTTAAAATATTGTTATTTTGACTTCCTACAACGACCTAAGGATCATGATAGCGGCTCTCATTAAATGTAGATTTTTTCAAATTTGAATTTGGCTCTTGTTTATTTTGTTTAGGGGGAAAATCTACGAAGTTGGTACGAAAGTAGGTAAGTGGAAAATGAATGCAGCTACAGAGGAAGAAGAGAATAAACAGCAGAAGTGATATTCAACGCAGCAGCAGGGTGGAGGAATGTGAGCAGCAGAAAACATTCCAACGCAACAATAAGAGAATGTGTAGCAGAGAGAACAGAGCAGCAGTTTGTAGAAAAGGGAATTCAACGCAGCAGCAGCCGCTTATAACATAGCAACAGTCTGTAGCAAGGGAAGAGAAAGAGAGTAGCAGTCTGCAAGAAGAACAGGGGTTGTGAGCAAAACAGAGAATGTGCAGCAGAAGATAGTTGGACCAAAGCAGTCCGTAGGAAGAGGAGAAAGCAGTCCGTAAAAAGGAAAAAATAGAGCAGGGAACAAAACATAGTATTTTTGTGAGTTATTTTCGAAAACAGCAGCAACTGTATATGTAAAAAATTTAAAGGTTTTTTTTAGATATATATGTGTTTTTATTCTTCCACATTCTCTCTCCCCTGCTTTATTTCTTCAGTTGTTTATTGCTGTACCCCTGAGCCTTTCTTTTGGTATTATTTTCTGCATTTGTTTTTGCTAAAATTCTCTCCTATACAACGAATAGTGCTGTAGGTCATTTCCAACACATGAATTATGCGAGGAATGCGTGGTGCACAAAGATGTTAAGTCCGGTAATATTATGCTTGATTCTCAGTTCAATGCAAAGCTGGGAGACTTTGGATTGGCGCGCCTGGTAAAGCATGATGGATGCCTGTAGACCACCACAGTAGCAGGGACAGTGGGATACATGGCGCCAGAATATGCTGCCACAGGAAAGGCCACTGCAGAGTCGGATGTCTTCAGCTTCGGTGCTGTTGCTTTGGAAATTGCCTGCGGAAGGAAGGTGATTAGTTTCTTCTATGAAAAGTATAACATGCGGCTTGTGGAGTGGGTGTGGGATTCGTATGGGCAGGGCAGATTATCAGATGCTGCAGACAGCAGTTTGAAAGGAGAGTTTGATAAAGTACAAATGGAACAATTGATGGTAATAGGTTTATGGTGCTCCCATCCTGATCCTGCGACGAGGCCTAAAATGAGGCAAGTACTTTGAAGTTCCCATGCCTCATCTTCTCCATCTCTGCCTGCACCGACCTACTCTCCTCTTAAAGAAGCTGCATCTTTTGAGACAGTTTCCTCAAAATCAGATTTTCCTCCCCCTTTCACGAGTTCTTCCCAGGAGTTGCCCGTATTTTCTAGGTTTGTCTCTGAAGATACACCAAGCTCTTCCACACAGCTCTTCTGTCACTGAATTCAAGTACCCATATGTCCAAATCTCAACATAAATAAAGGGTTAAACTAGAAGCAACTACATTAAACAAGGGCAATTCAGAAACGAAGTCGACCATCGCGCGTTGTTTTCTAAAAACAGTATGAGAGTTTCTTTTTCAGTAAAATCTCTCTTTCCCCGTGGTATACCAATTATAAGTTTCAACCACTAGTTTAGTTAACTTCTACTATTTCATTTGCTGCTTTAAATTGGATCTCTTTCTGCCTTGCAAATATATGAAATCAAATATTTTATTCGAAACAATGGGCAGATATGATTTTTTTACTTTTGATTTCTGTGTAAAAAAAAATTTCAATCTGAGGATGCCCAAATTTTTAACGATACCAAGGAGCAAGGACCATCCTGGTACGTGTATTCAAAATAAATGAGTTAATTTTAATTAAGCATTCATTTTATATATATATATATATATATATATGTGGGGCATAAATTTGTCTATAATTTTATAGATTTATCACAGAAATTTGAACATAAAAATATATAATAAAAACTGAGATAGTGACACAAAAATTTAGATTTAATTTGATAATATTGTAGCATTCTAATCAAAAGAAATTAACTACTGCAACACAAATTCAACTTTTGAGACCTGTTCATTTAATTGTGTGCTTCACTTCCTTACCTTCAAATTTATGTGTTATATTTCCTATAAATTTAGGATAGCTAAATCTTATATATAGAAAGAGAGGCGGACTACATTAATATTTAGGTGCAAACCAATGGAAACCGTAGACAAAAGTAGAGGCCATCAGCAGATTAGAAAGAATGTAGTAACAAAAAATTTAGACAATAGCAAACACCATCAGTGGATTGTGAAGAAGGCAAAAATATAGATTCTAGACGACAACAGAGGTCAGTGATGGCTGCAAATAAGATTCAATGACAAAAAGGGGGGATTCAAGGGCAGAATGCAAATAAGATTCAACGAAAAATCCTTAACAATGGTTGCACCATAATGCTGAGATAGGGGCATCAAATAATTTCCTATTGCAATGCAAACAACAGGGATGGGAAGAGGAAATCAAGGTTTTGAATGTGTCAGGCCAGAATATGGGATTCTCCCCTACCCCCATCATAGATGTTATTAATGGTGAATGAAGAAGCCTAAGATTGGACCCTCCAGATCTAGGTAAGCAGGCTTCTCTTGTTTCCAGTTCATGGGCGGACAGACTAGTTGGGAGAAAACCAATGACTGTCTTGAGATCCATCCGTTGGAGGCCGCTATGGAGGAAGGGTTTTTTAACCTGGGAATCCTTGGCATCATAGTTGAGAGATCCCAATCCAGACTATCAAATGCCATTGTTGGGGAATTTTAGGGAAGATGACCAAATATAGACACCTTCAAAGTTTGGGTAAAAGGTGGAAACCTAAAGGACAAATTTAGATATCAGATTTCGTTAAAGGTTTATTTCTTATTTCTTTCTCCAATCAAGAGGATTTTTCAAATGCTTTGTTAGGAGGTCCTTGGTTCCTAGGAAAAACATGCTTTATCCCTTAAAAAATGGAAACCAGGGATATATCTTAACAAGGAAACTATCAATCAACTACTAATCTTGTTCAAACTACGAGGTCTTCTCTTAGATTTTTGGGAAGAAGAGGGTTTATAACTCTTTTGGCCACTTTATCACCTTCAATCTAATCACTAAGACTAGGATAATATTTGTGTTTGATAGATTTTGTGACAAAATTTTTTTGGATAAAGAATTCCCATCTTCTATCGAGTTAAGTGTCCATATATAAACGTGAGTCTCAAATTATAGAATATGAAAAAATGTCATCATTTTTTTCTATATGCCAGATATTAGGACTTGATTCTCAATTATATTCTATTAAAAATCAAAAACCTATATGGAGGAGAAAGGAGGATAAACCCTCCACCTAAAATCAGACCCAAGAAGAAGATCCCAATGTTAAAGCACCAGAGGGAGAAAAGGAAGACATTATCCCTCAATAAAATCATGAATAGAGTAGTTCTTATGCTTCTAAGGTAGACCACTATTCTCATCCAAATTCTTCGTGTGATCCAAGACTAAGTAAATTGGATCTCTCATGGGACTTGACTATTACAATCCTTAGAAAAGAGCTACATCCAATAGTTCTTTTTAAAAATAGTAGAAGGAAGAAGACAACGCTGAAGTTGATCTTGAAGTTTTGGAAGTAGAAAATATCAATCCAAAAGAGGCTATAATGAAGTAGGAGGAGAAAGTTCTGGATGATGGAGAACTTGGAGACACAAAAGACTAGGATCATGCTCATCACAAAGAGAACGAAGGTATTTTGGAGAATACAATGAAGGAGAAGGAAGGAGAGGCTTTAGATATTGAGGATGGAGAGATATGAGACAGAGAAAATAATGATAAGGATCAGTAGCAGGGAGGAGAGAAAAAATATTATTGTCTAATTCTATAGGCACAAATCGAAACTCAAGCCCTGACTACCGAGATAGATGTAAGGAATGTAATTGTTCTTAATTTTTGGTAGGCATCTAATTATAAGGAGTGTGTTAGAAAGGGGTTTGAGGGATTGGAGATAGAGATTATCCATGAAGGTAGAGAGGTTGAAGGCGATTGGAATTTAGTATCAAACAAAATAAAACTAAATCAAAGAGAATGGTTCAACCAAGTGTTATATTAACAAGGAGTAGAAAGCTGAAGGAGATTTCTAGACCTAGATCCAAATACTCATATACTATTACTATTGAGCATTTTCATGTTAACCATAAGTGAGGTTGATATATTTGTGTGCTATTAGGTTTTGGTTGTTCCCTTGTTTATTGTTAGTTTATTATTGATTAAAAACAATGTCTGTTTTTTTATTTTTTCACTAATGGTCAGACTTTTGTTTTATGGATAGGCCCGTTGATGTATCTTTTGCTAGTTTTTTGTATAAGTGAAAGGCCGCTTTCAAAACCATTATTTTAATTTTATTTTTAAAAAATAGGTGGCTAGTTTCCACTAAATGGAGCTCCAATAGTTATGTACCATGAACTTATGAAGTCAAACAAAGAAATTTCTTGTAACAATAAAAAATGTCTTTTATGTATTAACAATTTATTTAATATTAAATGTGTGATAGATGTTCAAATGAAATACAATACTTACGTGTTAATAAATGATTTTGAATTCAAATTTCATAATATCAATGTGTGTCCAACTTCCAACAACTAATAAACAAAAACATAAAAAATTGGAAAGACTATTTTAATTCAAGAAAAATAAGAAATTAAAAACCATAAATATTAAATACAATCTTAACAAACTATCAAAATACTATAAAATAATTCAAATAATAATATTAAATGTTCATAAAAATCAAATATAAAATATTATGGAAATGTTTAGAGAAAGTTTCAAACATCAAATCATCAATGTCTTTCAATTTAAACCAAATTAATTATTCTCAAATGTTCAAAGTACATATAAAGTATTAAGTAAAAGGCATAAGCCATTTTAGAACATTAAATGATAAAGATTAATTTTTATGTTTATTTCTTGATGACTTGGCTGGTAAATCAAGTCCCAAGCTAAATTTTTGAATTCAACAATTATTATTCCTTCTAAAATTTAGAGTTGTAAAAACAATTCTGGAATGTATTATAGTGTTAGGAGTACTATACGACATCGCCCGTATCAACATAAAAAGCATGGTTTATTAAATGTATACGTTACTTGACAGGAAATGCATTTTAATTTACACTCAGGCTTAGAAAATTATAGTTCTTTTTTAAATTTCAACGCTCTTACTAAAAAGCTAAATTTTTGGTCGAGAGAGCCGAAATTTATAGAAAATATCATACCAGTCAAGTTGCCAAAAGTATTTAAATTTGTTGCGTTAATTACAATGGTAGGATAGACTCAGCATCTAATATCTAAATCATTAACTACTGCTTTGACTTTACTAAGAAAATACCATTATCTTCTTTGTTTAGCAAGGGTAGTGTTCAAACCACAGTAGTGGCAGAGCTGGACACGCTTTATCTCATCCGTGTTTGTTACGATAAAGGAAAATGCATCCTTTTGGACTTGGAAAATGTTTGTTATTGTCAAATTGCACCCAAAAAAAAAAAAGATTGAGTTTTTCTTTTGACGTACGGGTGCGGGGAATGCTCTATAGAAAATGACTTTCACTGAATCTGTTAAAGGTGTCAGAATATAGAGAGCATACAAAACAAGAACTCAAACAAATAAACAAGAAAGAACACAATTGCTACAGCAATTTTTTGAAAGAATTTTTTTTATTGATTTTCAATTTTCCTTGCTTACAATGTGCGCCCAAAACGTCTTTAAATAGAATTGAATCCAAACAATAATTAGAAAATAAACTCAAAACTAATTTTAGTCTTTCCATGCAAACTAACTCTCTAACAAATTCTCTAACAGTTTAACTAACTGTTTGTTAACTAACTGATTGCTCAATTGTCAATTTACTAACTGATTGCTTACAATTGCATGCATTAGGAGTGGAGAAATTAAACTCCAGTTCAACTTGACTTTCTAACACTCTCTTTTAATTTCTACCACTTACAATTTTAGAATTTACTATGCCTAAATTTTGTCTCAAAAAATCAAAGGTCTCTTTTGGTAATGTCTTTGTAAATATGTTTGCCAATTGATCTTCAGATCTGCAGAAGTCCAGATGGATTTCTCCATTGTTCACTAACTCTCTAATAAAGTGAAATCTTGTATCAATGTGCTTGCTCCTCTTGTGAAACACATGATTTTTAGATAATGCAATTGCTGATTTGTTCTCATAGAAGATTGGTGTTGACTCCTTCTGTGCCTGTAATAAATCTTTCAATATTCTTCTCATCCATGTTGCTTGACATGCTGCTGATGTGGCTGCTACATACTCTGCTTCAGCTGATGAAAGTGTCACTATAGATTGCTTTTTGGATGCCCATGTGACAACACATGTTCCTAAAATAAAGGCATATCCAGAAGTACTCTTCCTATCATTAATGCTAACTGCAAAATCACTATTTGTAAAACCAATCAAACTAAGATCGTTAGTTATGGAATATAAAATTTCATAATCTGTAGTTCCTGCCACATATCTCAATATCCTTTTTCCAACTTGCCAATGTGAATCTTTCGGTGACTCCATGAATCTTGTGCAAAACTTTTTGCTACTAACTTTTCTTTGTGCTTTTCAACATTTCCATCTGCATCAAATTTAGTCTTATAAACCCATTTGACTCCAATACAATCCTTACCTTCAGGTAAAATAGTTAGATCCCATGTTTGATTTCTTTCAATAACATTCAACTCTTCATCCATTGCTTTTAGCCAATGTTTCTCATTAACTGCTTCTTCATAATACATAAGATCATGAGTGAAAAGAGCAAAATTTGAAACCAAATCTAATTTCTCTTCTTCTTGATTATAAATCTTATTCAAATTTCTCATTTTCTTACCTTTAAATCTTGCTCTTAATGTAGCAAGAGTTGGATTTGATTCATCACTTACTTGTGAATTTGGAGTAGGGTGACATGCATGTCCAGATGATTCACCTTGTTCAAACCTTCTAGGTGTTCTTATTGGAGTGCTTGTCCCTGCTTGTGGAGAGGATTGTCCACCTTGCAAATTTTGTTCTTCAAAAACTTCTTCATCCTATGGAATTGGTGCTCCAATTGTGATGGTGCTACCATCCCATGCTTCTTCTTCCCTGAATTCTACATCTCTGCTAATAATCACTTGCTTTGAAATAGGGTTATACAGCTTATAAGCCTTTGACTCTTCACTATAGCCAATAAAAATGCATGTCTCACCTCTATCATCAAGTTTCTTTCTCAATTTAGATGGTATAAGAGAATATGCAACACAACCAAAAATTTTGAACTGATATACACTATATTTCTTACCACTCCACACTTCTTGTGGAACTTGATCTCTGACACTCTTTATTGGGCTTCTGTTCATAATATATACTGCACATGCTACTGCTTCTGCCCAATATTCATTTGACAAGTGTTTGGCTTTCAACATGCTTCTTGCCATTTCCATGATTGTTCTATTCTTTCTTTCTGCTACACCATTCTGCTGTAGTGTGTACCTTGTAGTCAATTGCCTTTTGATTCCATGATATCTGCAAAAATCTTGAAATTCATTAGACAAATATTCACCTCCTCTATCTGATCTGAGGACCTTGATATAATGGCCACTCTGCTTTTCAACCATTGCCTTGAAGTTTTTAAACTTTCCAAAGGCTTCAGACTTATTTTTGAGAAAGTATATCCAAGTCTTTCTGCTAAAGTCATCAATAAAGGTAAAAAAATAAGTACTACCTCTAAATGATGGAGTTTGCATTGGTCCACATAAATCACTATGGACTAACTCTAATATTACCTTAGCTCTATATGAGCCTCCTACTGGAAAGCTCTCTCTATGCTGTTTTGCCAGAATACAATTGTCACATGAACTTCCTGGCTATTCTATTGGTGGTAAACCCTTCACCATATTTTTCTTCTGTAACAAATTTAAACCTCCAAAATGTAAATGTCTATACCTTAAGTGCTATAGCCATGATTGGTCTAGCTGTATGGTTTTGAAGTGGGCTTCCTCTTCTCCTTGGATGCACTGAATATGAAGAGGGAACATCCGATTCTTGGTCATCTCCATTTTTCCTATCAACATGTCACTTGGAAACTTGTCCAATATTGTGCAATCATTATCCATAAAGGATATTCTATAACCTTTCTGTACTAACTGACTAACACTCAAAAGATTATGTTTTAGTCTAAGTAAAAAATAAACATCAGGTATAAACCTTCTTTCACCATTCTTGGCCAAAACATTTATGACACCTTTACCCATGACATCTACTGTGATATCATTTCCTAATTTCACTTCTGATTTTACAGAATCATCAAGACTAGCAAAAGATTCTTTATTTCCTGTCATATGATTACTGCATCCACTATCTAAGAACCAAATATCGCTAACTTTTTCTTGAGTAACATTACAAGTAAGAAATAAGCTTCCAGGATTAGAACTAGATTCACCTGGATTAGAACTAGATTCACTTGTGTAATTAGCATTCTGCTTGTACACATATCCTTGTTTATTTCTGCAGTCATTTGCATAATGACCATATTTCTTGCAGTAATAACATTGAACATTAGATTTTTCAAACTTTTGTGAACCTTGTTGGAAGTGATTGTTACCACGTCCTCTACTACTATAGTTTTGATTAATGTTCTCACATTCATCTGAATTATTCCTTCCATATTTGCCTCTGCTCTTCCTCTGAAGCTTGACCTGGCTCTTCCTCTTCCTCTGCCAAAATTTACCTGTGACTTGAAGGCATTCTCAAGAGAAGTATTATTCTTATTCATTCTGAATTCATGTGTTAACAAAGAACCCATTAATTCATCTACAGATAATTGTTCCAAATCCTTGGTTTCCTCAATAGCTACAACTATTGCATCAAATTTACTGGGTAAACATCTGAGTATCTTTTCTATGATCTTCTGATCCGTGATAGATTCTTCATTAGATCTGATTTGATTCACTATATTCAAAACTTGACCCATAAACTAGTCTATTGAATCTGAATCATTCATTTACAAATTTTCAAAAGTTCTCCTAAGAGATTGCAATTTAGCAATTTTTACCTTTGTATTACCTCTATAGGAAGTCTCCAAGATTTTCCATGCCTCTCTGGATCTTGTTGCTGCTGCAACTCTAGAAAATATAGATTCATCCAATGCCTGTTGAATGAGAAATAAAGCTTTTGCATCTTTCTTCTTATTCTCTTTGAGCTCATCCTTTTGTGCTCGATTTAATGCCAGATGGGCTGCCTCGTCCTGTGGTTCTACAAAACCACTTTCTACCAAATCCCATACATCTTGTGAGCAAAATAAAGTTTTCATCTTAATTGCCCAGAAATCATAGTTCTTACCATTGAAATTGGGAATTTGAGGCTGTGAAATACTGTTATACGCTGCCATTTCTCACGCTGAAAATGACTTTTTGGTTGCTATTTCTGAAACACAGTCACCGATGCCAGTTATACTATCGCGATCGGTCGATAATACTGCCAATGTCGGTCTACACTGCCGATGTTAGTCTGTGAGTCGGCCGATGTCGGTTAACTCTGCCGATGTCAGTCTCTGCACTGCCTGCTGGCAATTTCTACACCCTACTGTTACGCTCTCCTTTCTTCTTGTCGCTTCCCTGCTGGCTGCTTTCCTAACTAGGCTCTGATACCAATTTGTCAGAATATAGAGAGCATACAAAACAAGAATTCAAACAAATAAACAAGAAAGAACACAATTGCTACAACAATCTCTTGAAAGAAAAAGATTTTATTGATCTTCAATTTTCCTTGCTTACAATGTGCGCCCAAAGCGTCTTTAAATAGAATTGAATCCAAACAATAATTAGAAAATAAACTCAAGACTAATTTTAGTCTTTCCATGCAAACTAACTCTCTAACAAATTCTCTAACAGTTTAACTAACTGTTTGTTAACTAACTGATTGCTCAACTGTCAATTAACTAACTGATTGCTTACAATTGCATGCATGAGGAGTGGAGAAATCAAACTACAGTTCAACTTGACTTTCTAACAAAAGGGAAATGAAATCACTCAACTACATTTAAAAAATTGTAATGTTGATATTTATGTCGATAGGCATTTACTTGTTGGAACGAATCTTACAAAAATGTATTATAAATTTGTAATATTGATTTTTATGTCAATAGGCATGTATTTGTTGGAATACGTTTTATAAATTATTCCCAATCCAGGATCTATAGCAGATATTGGATGATGAATACCATTCAATTTTTTGGTTTTGATGCGTGGCATGACTTGGTCGGTTTGTGTCACAAGCCCATAGGCATGTCAGCGGAGATGCATTGGCTCATTAACAATTACGTGGGAGATACATAATAGTGAGTGGTTAATAAATTGAAGTAATGGTACAAGGACTTGTTGTCATGGTGTTAAGTTTATTTTGTAGATATTTAGCTGTGGTGTTAGATGTCATTAGTTTTTTTGGTTCTCCAATTTAATGTGTAAGAATATAAAAGTTCGTTTGATGTATCATTAAGAAAACTTAATAATGTCATAAACAACATACTAAAAAAAAAATCTAATATATATACGAGCTTCCCATCTATGAGAGCAAGATTGATATCACGTCGAGAGAAAGTTTGATTGGGGATTATAAACTAAAGAAAGTTTTAACTCTATTTAAAGGTTTTATAATAAACATTCTGTGAGCAATTATGTGGTCAAGGTCCGATCAGGGGTTGGCATCAATTTAATGTAGGATCTATCCTCTAAATTTTACAAAGAATTCAATGTGTTTATTGGATTTTTATAGTATTATTTTCTCTGAACATAGAATGATTGGCTTCTTATAAACAAAATTTTGTTAAGCGATAAGTCTGTTATGTAGATGCTATTAATTTATTATATTTTTATACTAGAACATTTGTTTTGCTTATTTAATTGTAGAATGAACCCTTGCCCTTTTGATAGCTCGATGCAGATAGGTTAGAGATTAGATATGTATTATTAATTTAATTAATATCGAAATAATAGCTTTGCATAAATGGTTTGCGGTGGAAAATCTCTAAGAATAATTAAGCATATTAGGATCACATTCTCTATCATTATTCAACTTGTAAATTTAACAAAGTAATAAGATGTATATGAGGTTTTCTCCATTGAATCACTATATGGATTGTTTGCATGGTTCTTTGAGCCTGCTCAATATGTTTATCATTCTCACAAAATTATATATATGTTTATAAGGCCGTGATTTCATTTTTAACAAGAACCTATCAGCATGGACAAGTTCCAATCTAAGTTATTATTAAATCAAGATAAGATCTATCATCTGAATAATATAAATATTTTATTGAAATTTAATTATTTTTCTATAATATTATGTTGTATCAATGTAAGAAATGATCCTATTTGACCCCTTCAAATCTTCCTTTATGACCTCATATATCTAGGATTTTGTACGTCAAACTGACTTCTTCCAAGTCTTTTTTTTTTCACTATAAACACTCAATGAATATGTTGTGTAATGATATATTGTGTTTAAATTATTTATTTATGGATAAAATAATAGTATTTGTCATCTTAGCTTTTTTACATGATTACTAATCAAACAAATGCAGATCTTAAAGGTAACTATGAGCAAACAAGGTGCCCGTACCAATTACATAGACTAAACTGGGTGTCACCCATTTCACAACATAGCCGTAGAAGTTAGGTAGTCACCCATAGCATTGGCTGTAAGTGCATTTATGTAACTATCATAGTCAGTCAGCATATTTGAGTGGATCTCCTCCACGGTTTGAGCGATGAAACCCCTACGAACTTATAGGGAAATAAAAAGTTGGTTTTAGATCTACCAAATAATATTCTCTGTTGGACTGTTCCTTTTGAATGGTTGCAACAACATAACAAATTTTTTCTATTTTGTTTACCTTTTATTATTTTTCCTTCTTACCTTATGGTAATCTCTTTTCTTATAAACGCAGAATAAAAGGTTGCTTTCTCTATTTAAGAGAGAACATCAAATTGCAATTAGCTAGAACGGGAAGTAAGAGAAATATAGAATTCAATTCCCACGGTAACATTTTATGTAATCTTTCTTTGCTACAAAATAATTTAATGCAATTGATGTGAGTAGAATTAAAGCAGTCACAATGACAGAAGGGATTAGAATGCAAATCCAACCGAGGCCGGCCTAGATGCAAGGAATTGCAATGAAACTTAGAATCCATTAAGTAGTCTTTATTTTCATTATGAAGCATTTCTATTTTTCTTCAATTTCTGTGTTGTTTTAAATTCATTAGTTAATTTTAGTATAAGAAACCTATGTTTATGTATAAGAAGCTTCCAATTATAAATTAACCTATCAATTCCAAAAATTCCTTTCCTGCAATTTCAGGTCCGTAAGCATTTACTTTATAGAATTTACCTTTATTGAAAGCGTGTTATTTCAATTCAAAAAGTATGTTTATTATATGTAATGATTAGGACCCCAACTCTAAAAGTGATTAGTGTCGCAAAAACCAATGTTGTCACCTTTCCAAATACACACCTCTGAATTGACAATTTTATTATCAATAAATTAAATCGTTTTCCCTTGGAATAGATTTATCATATTGTATGTGAGCACTTGGAGCATCTATTTGATCGTTGGTTTTATTTTTTCATCATTTTGACATCGTTGCAAGGGACAGATGTCAAGCATTAGGATCTTATAAGGTTGGGTTAAGATTTTCTTATTTATAGATTAAAATTTTTTACTTTTGTTTTTTAATTTAAGGATGGGATAACAGAGAGTTAGTTTTGGAGTTTTATATACTTTTGAAGTTTTTCAGTTGTTTTGTTGATGATCCATAGATTTAAACAAGAATTTTTGTAGAGTTTTATTACATATTTATTAGATTGAGTTAGGATATCAATGAAAAGATTTTGTAACAATTCTTATATTAAATGTTGTCATTTATATATTTGTTCATTTGATCTAGGTTTAGGTGATAGAATTTTGAATAATCATGGTACTGAAGAAGAAAATGAATTATGTTATGAAGGTTTTTCAAAATATATTAGTTTTAGTCTAAAAACTCTTTTATCTAATAATATATTTGATTTTCTTAAATTAAACAAATTTTGCAACTAATTACAATCATTTATCTTTATAGTTACTTCATGAGTTGAGTCATCTTTTAATGTTAAATTTAATTAAACATTCATAAATATATATAAGAGATATAACACATAAATTTGAAAATAAAGAAATAAAATAGAATTAAATGAACAAATCCCAAAAGTTTAGTTTTTGTTGCAGTCATTAATTTCTTGTGATTAAAATGTTACAATATTATTCAATTAAACTTTTTTTTAAGGTGACATTTATCTTCATTTTCATGTCATTTCTATTTTTTTATATTTATAATATTAATGTTTTATCTATTTATTTTTTTAATATAATATTATTAAATATTTATCATAAAAACTTGAAAATAGAAATACACAATAAAAATGAAGATAAATGTCACTCCAAAAAAAAAGTTTAATTGGATAATATTGTAACATTCTAATCACAAGAGATTAATGACTGCAACAAAAACTAAAATTTTGGGATTTGTTCATTTATTTCTGTTTCCTTTCCTTATTTTCAAATTTATGTGTTTTGTCTCTTATATATTTATAATAGTTAAATCTCTATCTTCAATTATTTATATTTGTGTGTGGGAGTGTGGAGGTGAGGGGAGAGGTTGGGGGAGGAACTATATATTAAGATTTAGGGGTTAGTTTCTATTAATCTAACTTCTCAAAATTGATAAACAAATGAAGTACAACATCTACATATATTAATAAGTAACTTCAAATTCAAATTACATAATATTAATGTGTATCCAAATTTTAATATTAAAAAATAATAAAAATAGAGAATTGAAAATGTCAATTTAGTTCAAGAAGGATAGAGAATTAACAACCATATTTATGCAATACAATCCAAACGAGACAATGAGAACAATACAATATGATTCAAATAATGAAATTAATTGTTGAGAAAGATTAAATACCAGTATAATTGTTTCAAGCATCAAATACTCTATCAAATCATCAATGTCTATCGATTTAGATTAACTATATATGTATAAATGTTCACAGCATACATAAAATAAAAGGCATAAGCCATTTTAGAACACTAAATTATAAAGGTTTAAGCTGATTTTTTGAATTCAAGAATTATTATTCCTCTCCCAAAAAAATAGAGTTGGAAAAGCAATTCTAGAATGTATTACGACATCGCCCACATTAACATCAAAAACATGATTTATTAAATTTATACATTACTTGACAAGATATGCATTTTAATTTCCACTTGGACTTGAAAATAATAGTTTTAAAAAAAATTGCCAAAAAGCAAAGTTTTTGGTCCCCAGGGACGAAATTTATAGGAAATATCATGTCATTCAAGTTGTCAAAGTACCGAAATTTGTTGCGTTAATTCGAATGCTAGATTAGACTGTGCATCTAATATCTACATCCGTCACTGCTGCTTTTACTTTGCTAAGAAAATACCATAATTTTCATGGTTTAGCAAGGGTAGTGTTCAAACCAGTAGAGGCAGAGCTGGACAGGCTTTATCTCATTCGTGTTTGTTACGATCAAGGAAAATGCATTCTGATTTCCTTTTAGGCTTGGAAAATGATTGTTATTGTTAAATTGCCCCCAAAAAAAAAAAAAAAAACTAAAAACTAAACTGACTTGAGTTTTTCTTTTGACTTGCGGGTGCGGCGAACGCTCTAATAGAAAGTGACTTCCTAGTGGAATTGCTAACGGGAAATGAAATCATTCAACTACATCAAAAAACTTTTACTATTGATATTTATGTCGATAGGCATGTACTCGTTAGAACGAACCTTGTAAAAATATATTTATAAATTTGTAATATTTATAATTATGTTGATAGGCATGTGTTTGTTGGATTGAGTTTTGTGAGTTGTTTCTTATCAATGATTTATAAAAGATATTGGATGATGAATACTAATTAATTTCCTTAATTTTGATGTGTGGCATGACTTGGTTGGCTTGTGTCACTGTTTAGAGGTATGTCGGTGGGAATGTATTGGCCTATCAACAATTAGGTGGGAGATACAAAAAGGTGAGTGGTTAATAAATCAAAGTAATGGTGTAAAGACTTGTTGTCATGGTGTTAAGTCTATTTTATAGATATTTATTTGTGGCATTAGATGTCATTATTTTCTTTTTGTGTTAAATTTTCTTGTCTATGTAAGGATAAAAATGTTTGTTTAATGTATTATTAAGCAAAAACAATGATGTCATAAATGATATATTGAAAAAAATATAATCTATATATAAGCTCCCCATCTATGAGAGCAAGATTGATATCATGCTGAGAGAAAGTTTGATTAAGGATTACAATCTAAAGAAATTTATAGCTCTATTTAATGGTTTAAGAGAAAACATTTTGTGGGCAATTACATGGGCAAGCTTTGGTTGGGGGTTGGCATCAATTCAATGTAGGACCTATACTATGAATAACACAAAAAAATTATTATATTTTTATAGTATTATGTTTTTTGAGCATAGAGTCATTGGCTTCTTATAAACAAAGCTTTGTTAATGCTTGTTTCATTGGATGATAAGTCTATTGTGTAAATGTTATTATTTTAATTTATTTTTAGACTAGAACATTCATTTTGCTTATTCAATGGGAGAATGAATCCATGGCCTTTTCATAGCTTAATATGGATAGTCTAGAGATCAAATACTATTATTGAGTGAGTTAAGCTTGAAACAATAGCTCTGCATAAATGGTTTGCAGTAGAAAATCTCTAAGAATAGTCAGACATATTAAGATCATGTTCTATACAATTATTCAACTTGTAAATTTAGTAAAGTAATAGGACATATATGGGGTGTTTCCCATTGAATGACTATATGGATTATTTGCATGGTTCTTTATGCCTGCTCAATACATTTATTATTCTCACAAAATTATGTATATGTCTACAAGGCCATGATTTCATTTTTAGCAAGGCTCTGTCAACATCAACAAGTTCTAGTTTGGGTTACTATCAAATCAACATAAGATCTGTTATCTGAAGAAAACAAATATTTCATTATATTTTTATTATTTTTTATAATATTAAGTTGTGTCAGTCTAAGAAATGACCCTATTTGACCCCTTCAAATCTTACTTTATGACCTCATATAGCCATTATTTTGTATGTCAAATTGGCATCTTTAAGTATTTTTTGTAACTATAAGAACTCAATGAGTATGTTATATGTGTGTGAGATATTTTGTATTTAATTATTTTTTTATGGATATAATAGTGTTATTTATCATCTTCATTATTTTTGCATGATTACTAATTAAACAACTACAGATCTTAAATGTAACTAGAAGAAAATAGGGCACCCATAGCAACTACATATACTAAACTGCGTATCACCCATAGCAGCAACTGTCTTTTTCACAACACAACCATATAAGTTAGGTTGTCACCCATATCATTGGTTTTAAGTGAATTTATAGCTAGTTAGCATATTTGAGTGGATCACCTCTATGGTTTGAGCGATGAAACCCTTCCTAACTTATATGGAAATAAAAAATTGTTTTTATATTTACCAAACAATATTATTTCCCTATTAGACCATCCCTTTTGAACAATTATAATAATGTACAAGTTGTTTCTCATTTTTTTTTTAACTTCTGTCATTTTTCATAGTTATCTTAGATTTTCTATGGTAATCTCGTATATTATAAACTTAGAATAAAGGCTTCTCTTCTCTATTTAAGATAAGGGTATCAAATTAAAATTAGTTAGAATGGGAAGTAAGAGAAATATAGAATTTAATTCCCATTGTAACATTTTATGTAATATTCATGTAGCAATACCTTTCTTTGCTATAGAATCATTTAATGCAATTGATGTGAGTTGAATTAATGTAGTCATAATGACAAAATAGATTGGAATACAAATCCAATAAAGGAAGGCCCAAATGCAAGGAATTGTGGTGAAAATATGGATCAATTAAGTAGTCCTTATTTTCATTATGAGTATTTCTAATTTTTTTCAATTTTTATATGTGTGCATATTTTGAGTTCATAAGTATATTTTATTATAGGAAAAATGTGTTTATGTATAGAAATCTTCCAATTATAAATAACCTATCAATTGCAACAATTCCTTTCTTGAAATTTATTTTCTACAAGCATTTACTTTTTAGCATGTACCTTTATTGAAAATGTGTTATTTCAATTCAACAAGTGTGTTTACTATATGTAATGCTTAGGACCCCAAATTTAAAAATGGATTAGAGTCACACACACAATGCTACCACCTTTCCAAATGCACACCTCTGAGTTGACAACTAATGAAAGTATCATTATCAATAAATCAAATGGCCACTCCTTAGAATAAATTTATTGTATTGTATGTGAGCACTTACTACATAAATTTAATTTTTTATTTAATATTTCTCATTATTTTGGCACTGTTGCAAGGGATAGATGTCATTCACTAAGATATTATAAGGTTGGGATAATATTTCTTTATTTATAAATTAAAATTTCATACTTTTGATTTTTAATTTAGGGATGAGATACTAGAGAGTTGGTTTTAGGGATTTATGTCCCTTTGATGATTTTCATTCACCATGTCGATCACCCATAGATCTAGGTAGAGTTTGTTTAGGGTTTTATTGCATTGAGTCAAGATATCAATGGAAGTATTTTCTAACAATCCCCTATAAATGAATTCAAGGAATAAGGAGCATCAATACATATATTCAAAATAAATGAATTAAATTTAATTAAGCATTCATTTTATTTATATATATATAATATTTTAATAAATAAAACATTAATATTTTCAACAAGGTAAGTGTCAGACAAAAAATTAGATTTAATTGGATAATATTGTAACATTCTAATCATATAAATTAACAATTATAACAAAAATTCAACTTTTTAGATTTGTTCATTTAATTATGTGTTTCACTTCCTTACCTTCAAAGTTATGTTACATCTCTTATATATTTACAATAGTTAAATCTCTAAGCTTATATATATATACATATATATATATATATATATATATATATATATATATATATATATATTATATATATATATATATATATATATATATATCTAAGCTTATATATAGAGAGAGGGGGTAGGGGGGAGGGGGGTGGTGCGGGCTATATTAAGATTTAGATACAAACCAATGGAAACCTTAGATGAAGGTAGAGGCCATAAAGGGAGTGCAAAGAAGGTAGAAACAAAAATATTAGACAATAACAAAGGCCATCAGAGGACTGCAAATAAGGTAACAACATAAATTCTAGATGATAATAGAGGTTAATAATATCTCTGAAGAAGATTCAATGACAAAAAGGGGAGATTCAAGGGTAGAATGCAAATAAGATTCAATGAAAAATCCTTAACAATGGTATCACCATAAAACTAAGATAGGGGCATAAAATAATATCCTAGGGTAATGCAAGAATCATGGAATGGAAGAGGAAATAAAGGTTTCGAAAGTGGCATGCTAGAATTAGGGATTCTTCCCTACCTCCATCACATATGTTATGAATAGTGAATGCAAAATCCTAATATCAGGCCCTCCAGTTCTAAGTAAGTAGGCTTCTCTTGTTTCCAATTTATGGGCGAATAGACTGGTTTGGAGAAAACCAATGACTATCTTGAGATCCATACATTGAGGGCCGCTATGGAGGAAAGGGTTTTTTACCTATGAATCCTTGGCATAGTAGTTTAGAGATCTCAATCCAGACTATCAAATGCCATTTTTGGGAAATTTCAAGGAAGAGGACCAAATATAGACACCTTCAAAGCTTGGGCTAATAAAAGATGGAAGCTTAAAGGACAAATTTAGATCTCAAACCTAGTTAAAGGCTTCTTTCTTATTTCTTTCTCCAATCAAGAGGATTTTTCAAATGCTTTGTCAGGAGGTCCTTAGTTCCTATGAAAAACATGTTTATCCCTTTAAAAATGGAAACTGGGCATGGATCTTGACAAGTAAAATATTAATCAACTACCAATCTAGGTCAAACTACCAAGTCTTTTGCTAGAATTTTGGGAAGAAGAGGTTTTGAAGGGTATTTGTAACTCCTTTGGCCACATTATCACCTTCAATCTAATAACTAAGACTAAGATAATATTTTGTTTGATAGATTTTATGACATCTTTTTTTTGTACAAGGAGTTCCCATCCTCTATCAATTTAGTTTCCATATATAGACACTAGTCTCAAATTATAGAAAATAAAAATACGTCATCATTTTGTTTTACATTCCAAATATTAGGACATGATTCTGAATTATGTCCTCTTAAAAATCAAGAAGAACCTATATGGAGGAGAAATGAGGATAACCCCTCCACCCAGAATCAAACCTAAGAAGAAGATCCTAATGTTAAAGCACCAGAGAGAGAGAAGGAAGACATTAACCCTCAAAATGATCAGGAATAAAGTGGTCCATCTACATCTAAGGTAGACCACAAATCTCACCTAAGTCGTTCATGTCATCCAAGACAAAGTAAATTAGATCTCATAGGGGACCTAACTATTATAGTCCTCAAAAAAGAGCTACAACTAATAGTTATTTTTTTTTAAATATTAAGAAGAAGAAGACAAATCTAAGGTTGATCATGAAGTTTTGGAAGTAGGACAGATCAATCCAACATAGGCTACAATGATGGAGGAGGAGAAAGATCCAAAATATCTAGACGATGGAGAACTTGAGGAGAATGAAGGTATCTTGTAGAATACAATGATGGAAAAGGATGGAAAGGCTACAAATATTGATGATGGAGAGATAAGAGACATGAAAAATCATGATAAGGATTTACATTAGGAAGGAGAGAAAAAATGTGATATTCTAATTCTAGAGGAACAAACTGAAACTCAATCCTTGAGTATTGAGATAGTTGAAATGAATTTAAGGGTTCTTACTTTTTGGAAGGGGTCTAATTATAAGCAGTATGTTAAAAAAGGGGATGGAGGGATAAGAGATAGATCTTATCCATGAAGGTGGAGAGGATGAAGGCAATTATAATTTAGTGTCAAACAAAAAAAAAATCAAAGAGAATGGTTTAGCCAATTTTTATATTAAGAAAGAGTAAAAAACTGAAGGAGATTGTTAGATCTCAAATCAGATACTCATATAGCTATTACTATTGAGCATTTATATGTTAGCCATAAGTGAGTTAATATATTTGTGTGCTATTAGTTTTTGGTTGTTCCCTTTTTTGTTGTTAGTTTATTTTTGATTAAAAATATCATTTTTCTTATTTTTTGCTATTGGTTAGAGTTTTTTTTTATGGATAAGCCTATTGATGCATATCTTTTGTTAGTTCCTTGTATAAGCTAAAGGACCATTTCAAAACCATCCTTTTACCGTTTTTTAAAAAAGGTGGCTAGTTTCCACTAACCAGGGCTCCAAAAGTGAAGGACTATGAACTTATGAATTTAAACAATGAAATTTAATGTAACAATAAAAAATGTCTCCTATGTATTAAGAATTTACTCAATATTAGATGTATAATATATGTTGAAATGAAGTAAAACACTTATGTTTTAATAGGTGATTTTGAATTCAAATTTCATAATATCAATGTGTGTCTAACTTTCAATAGCTAAAAATTTATTAAAAAAAATTAAAATTTTGAAAATACCATTTTAGTTCGAGAAGAACAGAGAATTATTAACTATAGCCATTAAATACAATCCCAACAGATTAAAGGGACTATAAAATGATTGAAATAGTAAGATTAAATGTTCATAGGGATCAAATACAAAATGTTATGGGAATGTATATAAAATGTTTCAAACATCAAACACTCGACCAAATTATCAATGTCTCTCAATTTAAACTAAATTAATTATGTAAGTATAAATGTTCAAAATATGTATTAAGTAAAAGGCATAAGTCATTTTAGAAGACTAAATTATATAGATTAATATCTATATTTTTTTTTCTTGATGACTTCTTGGTAAATTTGTGTTTGTTGGAGTCCCAAACTATTTTTTTAAATTCAAAAATTATTAGAAGAATTTAGAGTTGTAAAAACAATTATAAAATGTCTTATTATGTTAGAAGGACTGTTATATGACATCGCCGACATTAACATAAAAGTCATGGTTTATTACATTTATACGTTACTTGATAGGAAATGCATTTTAATTTCCACTGAAGACATTGAAAATGATAGTTTTTAAAAAAAATTACAGTACTCTTACCAAAAAGCAAAGTTTTGGTCGCGAGGGCCTATATTTATAGAAAATACCATGTCAGTCAAGTTGTCAAAGTATTGACATTTGTTGCATTAGTTATAATGGTAGGATAGACTTTGCTAAGAAAATACCATAATTTTCATAGTTTAGCAAGTGTAGTGTTCAAACCATAGTAATGGCAGAGTTGGACCAGCTTTATCCTATCCGTGTTTGTTATGACAAAGGATAATGCATTCTAATTTCCTTTTAGACTTGGAAAATGATTATTATTGTCAAATTGCACACCCCAAAAAAAACTTGAATTTTTCTTTTGATGTGCGGGTGCGGGGAATGCTCTACAGAAAATGACTTTCCACTGGATTTGCTGAAGGGAAATGAAATCTGTCAACTACATAAAAAAATTGTAATGTTGATATTTATGTCGATAAGCATGTATTTGTTGGAATGAGTTTTGCAAGTTGTATACGATCGATGATCTATATTAAATATTGAATGATGAGTACCATTCAATTTCCTAGTTTTGATGTGTGGCATGATTTGGTTGTCTTGTGTCATGGGGCTAGAGACATGTCAATGGATATACATTAACCCACCATCAATTGGGTGGGAGATAATAATGAGTGGTAAATAAATTGAAGTAATGGTACAAGGATTTGTTGTTATGGTGTTAAGTTTATTTTGCAGATATTTATTTGTGGTATTGGATGTCATTAAATTTTTTTGTTCTAAATTTTAATGTGTAAGGATGCAAAGGTTCATTTAATATATTATTGGGAGAAACCAATGATGTCATAAATGATATACTAACAAAAATCTAATCTATATACGAGCTCTCCATCTACAAAATCAAGATTGACATCAAACTGAGAGAAAGTTTGATTGGGGATTACAAACTAAAGAAATTTCTAGCTCTGTTTAATGGCTTTAGAGAAGACATTTTGTGGGAAATTATGTTGGCTAGTTCAAGTCAGAGGCCAGCAGCAATTTAATGTAGGATCTATATTTTGAATAACGCAAAGAATTCACTATGTTTTCATTGGATTTTTATATCATTATGTTGTCTGAGCATAGAATCATTGTTAGAGTATGTATTTCATGTATTTCTCACGTTTTCTAGTGTATTAGCTATCTATTTTATCTTGTATTGGGTTTGTCCTATTTGAGGATTTATACCACATTGGTTAGATTATCTAGATCAGTATTTTTCCTTGCTTATATAAGCAATTAATTAGCTTTATACTAGCATCGCATTATCTCATATTCTGAATAATCGTTTGGTTTGCTTTGTGTTGCATTCCATTTGTCTACAACTACATTTGTGATATTTTTTTTGTGAACCCTTCAGATCTTGGCTTCATATAATGCTCTTACCATTCCTAACATGGTACCAGAGCACTGAAGGTGTTTCAACCATCCCCTTATGCTGAAAATATTTAGACAATTCTATTCATTTGTGAAGTTGTAGAGATGAGAGATTTATTTTGTTGATTAATTTCTCAAATCTGCACCATTGCAAGGCATTGATTTTCTCTTGGACAACCTTTGAGGTGGAAAGTGGTGTTGAAGGAGAAGCATTGGAGCTTGGTGTCACCTTTACTATCAGCTTGTCTTATTCAAGGAGATCTGCTTGTTTTAGATCTAGCTTTGGCATTGAAGATGGAGTTTTTTTCTCTTTTCAAATAAGAGTTAAAATGTCCAATGGACTACACTTTGGGGATCTCAGACAAAGTTTGTTTGAGAGCACTATGTGACAATTTTTTAAATATTACGAGCTATTGAGGATAATCATTCCCTTATTTTTGTCATCTACATTTTTGAGATTGTGCTTTGTTATTTACCTTGGACCTACAATCTTTTTTCCCTAGCATTGGCATTGAAAGA
This sequence comes from Torreya grandis, assembly GCA_037957365.1. Taxonomy (NCBI): domain Eukaryota; kingdom Viridiplantae; phylum Streptophyta; class Pinopsida; order Cupressales; family Taxaceae; genus Torreya; species Torreya grandis. The sequence goes on along the minus strand of JARHVA010010868.1, from coordinate 44,369 downwards.
GAAAAGACTAGATCTGCAACAATGTTGAATTTTGCTCTTATTATTATTATTATTATTATTATTATTATTATTATTATTATTATTATTATTATTATTTGATTTGCACTATGTATTATATTTGATGTGTCCTTTACCAAGCCTCTTGGAGAAGAAGTGGTAGAAGCATGATGTTATCAAACATCTAGGTTGTATGGCACTATGTAGAAGACTACTATGTGGAATTTTATTTGTCTCTGACTTGTGCATTTTTTCCACTATGGAGGATCAGACCTGAGTTCCTTGTGCTAGACTTAATTTATTTTTAATAAACTTCCACTTTGATCAGACATGTGCTCCATTACTCTTTCTTAGATTTGAGTTATTAGTGGATTACATTGCCCTGTGTTGGGTGGTTATCTAATTTTCAGGCCTACACCTTTGTCAATAGCACTGAAGTTTTTCCCCTACTTTTTAATCCTCTTGATCAACAAGGAAGTGTGGATAGCACTCTCCCACTTGGTGGAATACCATTTGCTTGCTCAACATGGTGAAAAAAAATAGAAATCCATTTATTTCCTATCTTTACACAACTGTTAATTTATTTTATTTGCCTTAATAGTTGTATTTTAATTTTAAAAGGAAGTCAGATTCACCTACATGTATATCGAGATAATTAAAAAGACTATTTTTACCTTTGGTTGATTTTTTTAAGTTTGTGAAAAAATTACGGTTCCAACGAGTGGTTGGATGACTATGTTTGTTACTGATTTGGTCTCAAATTCTAGTTTGTAGTATTTTTTAACAGGTTTGACCCATTTTTATGAGAAATCAAAATAATTATAACTTTTGAACCATAACTTGGATTTAAGTTTCATTTTTTTTACGTATAATTTTTTAATTATCTATCCATTGGTGTCATCAAATTATAAAAATGCATTACTTTTATAAAGTGCCAAATTAGGGGGGGGTCCTATAATACATCTTTTGGAGTGTTGTTTTAGTGTCAAATGTTTAGCACTATTTGCATTCATTATGCTCTAGGTGATTAGTTAGGATGGTTTTTACATTTGGTATTGATCATTATAAGCCTTTGAGTACACATAATTACCATACATGGAGACCTAGAATAGATACATTCATTAAGAACAAAGGATTATGGTCCCTAATGAATAAAACATAACCACAGTTACACATAAATTTAAAAAAATTTAGCACTAATTAATGTTTGAAGAGTGTATGAGCTTGATTGAGATTTATGTGAGTGATAGTCTTTTATTTCATTTTGATGGGTGTGTTTTTGCATTTAAAATGTGAACTAAGCTACAGGGTTTGTTTGAGAAATTGGACCACTTAGATGGATACATATTTTGTCTTAGTTGTTCACCTATTTCTTAGTTTTGAAAGAAGTAGCAGGCTATTTCACTTTCATCTATAGAGGTTGAGTACATGGTAGTAATTCTAACAAGTGAATAGTTTCTTTGGCTTCAATAGTTGTTGATAGAGTTTGGTTTCACGTAGGATTCACCCACTATACTTTGGTGTGATAATCGGAGTACAATTCATATATCTCATAACCCAATTGGACATCAATGGACTAAGAACATTGAGGTACATATGAACTTCATTCATCAGTACATTCAGGATGGAGTTATTAGCTTGGAGTACATTTTGACTTAGATGTAGGTTATAGACATCTTCATGAAGCCTTTTCCATCACCATGTTTCCTTGAGTTTCATGTAATGCTTGGGGTTTTAGAATTTATCTTTGGGGGATGTTCATGAAGACATCTTCCTTCTTTATTTTATGGATACATATTGTACATGAGTGCCTTATTAGGCCTAGTTATCGGGACTCATACTGTGGATATACAACTATATTTTTATAGATTTTTTTATCCCCTATCTTCACTTGAGGTTAGATGTTAAAGTATGTATTTCATGTATTTTTTCATGTTTGCTAGTGTATTAGCTAGTTATTTTGTGTTGTAGTGGGTTTTCCCTATATAAGGATTTATCCCACATTGGTTAGATTAGCTCAATTAGCATTTTGCCTTACCTATATAATCAAGTGATTATCTTTGTACTAGCATATAATTATCTCATATTCTAAATAATCATGTGGTTTTCTTTGTGTTGTATTTCATTTGTGTACATCTACATTTTTGGTGTTTTTGTTGTGAACCCTTCAGATCTTGGATTCATGGAATGCTTTTACCATTCCTAACAATCATTGGCTTCTTATAAACAAAGCATTGTTAATGTTTTTTTGTTTGATGATAGGTTTTTTGGGTAAATGCTATAATTTATTTTATTTTTACACTAGAAATTTCATTTTGATTATTCAATGGGAGATTGAAGACCTGGCCTTTTGATAGCTTGATACGGATAGAGTAGATATTAGGCATGCATTATTAAGTTAGTTAATATCAAAATAATTTATTTACATGAATGTTTTATGGTGTAAAATATCTAAGCATAGTCAGACATATTAGTATCACATTCTATACCATTATTCAACTTGTAAATTTAACAAAGTAATAGGATGCATATGGGTTTTTCTCCATTGAATGACTATATGGATTTTTTGCACGGTTCTTTATGCCTACTCAATATATTTATTATTCTCACAAAATTATGAATATGTCTATAGGGTCGTGATTTCATTTTTAGCAAGATCTTGTCAACATGGATACATTCTAGTCTAGGTTATAATCAAATCAAGATACAATTTGTCAACTGAATAACACAAATATTTCATTGAAATTTTATTATTTTTTATAATACTATGTTGTATCATTGAAATAAATTATCATATTTGACCCCTTAAAATATTCATTTATGACCTCATATATCCAATATTTTGTACATAAAATTGACCTCTTTAAGTCATTTTTGTCAATATAAGCACTTAATAAATATGTTGTGTGTGTGTATGTGTGATATTTTTTTGTTTTAAACTATTTATTTATGAATAAAATAGTGTTATTTGTCATCTTAGTTATTTTTTCATGATTAATAAATAAACAAATGCAAATCTTAAAGGTAACTATGAGAAAACAAGGCACCCATAGCAACTACATAGACTAAATTGGGTATCACCCATAACATTAATTGTAGCTCTCGCAATATAGCCATAGAAGTTAGGTAGTCACCCATACATTTGTTGTAAGTCTAATCTTATAATTATCAGAGTTAGTTAGCATATTTGAGGGGATATCCTCCATGGTTTGAATGATGAAACCTTCCTAAAGTTACAGGGGAAAAAAGTTGCTTTTAGATCTACCATAAAATATTTGTTCTCTCTTGGAACCTTTTTTTAAAATAATTTACAACAATGTACAAGTTTTTTTCTCATTTGTTTACCTTCTGTCATTTTTCCTAGTTATCTTAGATATTCTATTGTATAAACTCAGAATAAAATTTTACCATCTCTATTTAACATAAGGACATCAAATTGCAATTAGTTAGTTATAAGGGGAATTAAGAGAAATATAGAATTTAATTCCCACTGTAACAGTTTCTATAATATTCTTATAGTGATACCATTATTTGCTATAAAATAATTTAATGGAATTGTTGTGAGTTGAATTAAAAGAAATCGCAGTGATAGAAGGGATTAGAATGCAAATCCATCCAAGGCCCAAATGAAATGAATTGGAATGAAAATCATGATCCATTAAGCAATATTTATTTTCATTATGAAGCATTTCTAATTTTCTTCAAATTTTATATGTGTGCATATTTTGAGTTTATTAGTAAATTTTAGTATAAGAAACCTATGTTTTTTGTATAGGAAGCTTCCAATTATAAATTAACTTACTAATTCCAAAAAATCCTTTCCTGTAATTTCTTATCTGTAAGCATTTACTTATTAGAATTTACCTTTATTGGAAGTGTTTCATTTCAATTCAAAAAGTGTTGTCACACACAATGTTTCCACCTTTCCAAATACACACCTCTAGATTGACAACTAATGAAAGTGGAATTATCAATAAATCAAATGTATTCCCCTTGGAATAGATTTATCATATTGTATGTGAGATCTTGCTACATAAATTAAATTGTCTATTTTATTTTTCTCATCATTTATCCACCATTGCAAGGGATAGATGTTAAGCACTAGGATTTTCCAAGGCTGGGTTAATATTTCCTTATTTATAAATTAAAATTTCCTACTTTCAATTTTTAATTTAAGGATGAGATAACATAGAGTTGGTTTTAAGGATTTATGTACCTTTAGATCTTTTTAGTCACCCTATTGATTATCCATAGATCTAAGTAGGATTTAGTTAGGGTTTACTTACATATTTATTACATTGAGTCAGGATATCAATGGGAGGATTTTATAACAACCCCTATGTTAAATGTTGTTGCCTCCATACTTGTTTCATTTGATCTAGGTTTAGGTGGTGGATCTTTGAATAATAATGACATTGAATAAGAAAATTAAGTTTGTTCTAAAGGTCTTCCATGTCATACTGGTTTTAATCCAAAAACCCCTTTACATAATAATGTACTTGATTTTCTTGAATTTAATAAATCTTTCAACTGGTTAGAATCATTTAAATCTTTGTGGGTTACTTTATGGTTTGACTCCTTCCTTAAATTCAAATTTAGTTAAACATAATTCATATATATATATTATAAAATATTTATAACAAAAAATTGATAATAGAAATACATAATAAAAATTAAGATAAATGTTACCCAAAAAAATAGATTTAATTGAATCATATTATAACATTATAATCAAAACAAATTGATGATTACAACAATTTTTTTTTTTTTTTTAATGATTTATTCATTTAATTCCATGTTTCACTTCCTTGCTTTCAAATTAATATGTTACATATTTTATATATTTACAATAACTAAATATCTATGATAAATTGTGTGTGTGTGTGTGTGTGTGTGTGTGTGTGTGTGTGTGAGAGAGAGAGAGAGAGAGAGAGAGAGAGAGAGAGAGAGAGAGAGAGAGAGAGAGGAGAGAGAGAGAGAGAGAGAGAGAGAGAGAGAGAGAGAGAGAGAGAGAGAGAGAGATTATTAATATTTAGGTGGTTATTTTCTATCAACCTAACTTCTTGAAATCGATTATTATAAAGAAAAACAATTAAATTACTTGTAACATTAGAAAATTTCTCTTCTATATCAACAATATGCTCAATATTGGACGTGTAATAGATGTTCAAATAAAATATAACATTTATATATTAATATATTAATTTGAATTAAAATTACATAATATTTATGTATATCTAACTTTTAATGTTTAAAAACAACAAAAACATAAAGAGTTGAAAGAGCCAATGTGGATCAAGAAGGATAGAGAATTAACAACCATGGCTATACAATATAATCCAAAAGAGACTATGAAGATAATACAATATGATTCAAATAGTGGAACTAATTGTTGAGAGATATTAAATATAGGTTATCATAGGAATGTATGAAGAGAGTTTCAAACATCAAATACTCGACCAAATTATCAATGTCTCTCAATTTAAATTAAATTAATTATATATGAATAAATTTTCCAAACATACATAAAATAAAAAGCATAAAAAACATAAACCATTTTAGAGCACAAAATTATAAAGGTTGATATTTATTTCTTGATGACTTGGATGATAAATTTGTGTTCACTTAAATCATGTTAGAACATTTAATTCTAAGTGGACTTATTTAACCCTTAGCCTTGGTATTAATTAAATAAACAATAATATATTATTTTTTACCATGAGGTGGAAAATTTGTGATAATAAATAATAGAGTTATAATTATTTAATTATTATTAAATTTTAATTAAATTATTTTATCAGGATAGATGGACCCGTTACTTTTACAATGGTCACCTCCTATAATATTTCATTATAAATAGGGTTTTACTCCTATTTTAAAAACCAACCCATGAATATGAAATTATTGGTCATATTCAATATAAGGATTTTGTGAAATATTATCTGAGAAGAAGTGAGAGGTTGAAGAACTATATTGGGTATAGAGTTGAGTTTATCAATTATTTGATTAATCATAATTAGTGGGTTTTTACCTCTTTGAGGTTTTTCCACGGTATATTCTTGTTTGTGTACTTTGATATATGATCTCTATTATGTTTTTTGTTTATGAAATTCATACGTAAATTCATCATGTGCATTGCTATATATATATATATATATCAACTCTTTCATGGAATCAGAGCAAGCAAGGTGGATTAAACTAGTAAGTTTATTACATTTAGTTAAAAATATCAACAATTGAAATTATTTTTTTAAGCTTGAGGAAGTGGTGTACAACCTTGTAAATAAATAATTCTGTAGAATTCTATATTGCTTCATTGTTGATATTGTGGATTCAAATATCTTCTTACAATTTTCATTAAAGTTGCCCAAAACTCCATTCAACCAATTAGATTTTTTTGGGATGATTTATGTTGGATTGGCCATGATCTTAGATCCTTGCATAGAATATTGACCAAATATATGTATAAATCAATGAAATAATAGATAAATTATAAAGGAGGAAGAAGCTTGTCTTCACACAGAAATATTTCAAAATATATCTGCTTGCATAAAATTGTATTGACTTGTCTAACCTTCTAAAAACGAAAAATGGGGTACATATAGGGAAAATTAGGGAAACATGTGGAAGCCTCTATTTTTTATAATTAGATAATTATATTAAAAATATAATTAGCCTATATGACCCTTTTATAACTAACCTAAAGCAACTTAACTAATAAAGAATCGCTATAAGGCCGTGTAGGCAAAACCCAATGGAAAAAATTACTACACTAATAACCCCATTTAAATGTATCTTAGGTGAGATAAGAATTGGGTCCCAGAATTGAAATCTTGATGAGGTACCCAAGTACATAGTGAATAACCTCCATAGGAGGAAGGAGAAGGTGGAGCAGCCCTAACCCCAAAGAGATCTCACAAATGAACAAATTTACTCTCTCTATGAATGGTTTGGTTAGAATATCTACAATTTTCTCTGATATTTGATAGTGTTGAAGATCAATGAGCTTCTCATTGATAAACTCCCTGATGAAGTGCATGTGAATCTCTATGTGCTTGGTCCTTTTATGGAGAACCAGATTCTTACAAATCTAGATAGTGCTTTGATTGTCAAAATAGATAATTATTGGCTTACAAAACTAGATACAAAACTCAGTGATAATCCCCTAAAGCCAAATTACCTTAGTGGTGGCAATGATAGCCCCTTTGTATTCTACCTCTATAGATAATAAAGCAATTGCATGTTATTTATTGCTTTACCATCTTATTCAACCCAAACCAAGTGAAAAACTATAGCCTGATGTGGAATTTCAACTCTAAATATCTCCAACCCAATCTAAATCTATGTATCTGATCAAATCAAACTCTATTCCTACTCCATAGTGTATCTCATAGTTGTGTGAACCCTAAGTGTAGTGCAATCTACTTAGCTACTTTCCAATGAAATTTATGTGGCTCCTACATAAACTGGGAGACCATGACAACTGCATAGGATATGCCAAGTCTAATGTGTGTGAGATAGATAAGACTACCCACAAGTTGTTGATATGGAGTTACATCAACTAATGGTGTAGGATAATCAGCCTCAATTTTCACACCAGACAAGAAGGGAGTAGGAGTGGGCTTACAATTATCCATGTTAAACCTAGTAAGTAAATCAAGATAATACTTGGATTGTGATAAAGTTATCTTAAAGTCTGACTAAATGATTTCAATCTTGAGAAAGTAATGAAAAAATCCCATGTCTATCAGTAAAAATTTGTCTAAAAGTGCAATTTTCATTGAGATAGATGTTCATGAGTTCCCTATAATTAGCAAGTCATCCACATAGAGAACTAGGATCAACAAAAAATCATCCTACCATAAGATATAGACATTCATATCTGAGTGACATCTAGTTAACTTGAATTTGAGGAGAAAGGAGTCCATCTTGGCATACCATGCTCGAGGAGCTTGTTTGAGTCCATAGATAGATTTTCTAAGTCTACAAACCAAGGATGAATCTTCCAAAAATCCTTGTGGTTGCTCCATGTAGATTTATTCTTTGAGGTCACCATGTAGAAAAGCACTCTTGATGTCCATTTGGTGAACATCCCATTGATGTGTGGTTTCAATAGCTAGAGTGAGTCTAATAGATGTCATCTTGGCTACAGGAGAAAATATCTTAGTGTAGTCTATGTCAAGCACTTGAGAAAACCCCTTTGTAATTAGATGATATTTTTACTTATCAATAGACCCATATGTACCATAATTATTTTGATAAACCCATTTTCAATAGACCAATTTTATTCCTTTAGGAAGAGGGACCAAGTCCCATGCTTTATCCCCGATTAGGGAACTATACTCCTACATAGCAAAATCCCATTCTAGAATGCCAGATGCCTCATAAAAAAATTATGGATCTAAGGCAATGGAAAAGTAGGCATGTGAAGTCCCTTGAAACTATGAATGTATCTGCCTTATATTTGATGGATTTTCAACCTATTTTTCAACACTTTGAAGTGTCTATCTGGCCCAAGTGGGACCAAATTTGTATGAGATTAAAGAATCAACAGGTGATTCATCATCATCTAAAGTGTGAGTATGAGATGGAGGAGGGTAATCCTCATCATTTATCTCATCACTTGATATTGAAGAAGAAGAGTCATCCTGATCATCAAGAGGATTTTGAGGTGGATCCAAGTCACTGTCTGATGTAGAATCAATGTCCAGTGATACTTTTGGAGAGTTTGGAGTACCAGTAGTAAGTTCAAATGGGTCCTCAAAAAAACTTGGCACTCCTTTCAATGAACAACTCATGATTTTTAGGATGGAGAAGCCTATATCCCTTAGTACCCTCTACATACTCCACAAAGATACAAGACTGACTCTGAGGGTCTATTGCCTTACGTTTCTTTTTGGGAATACAGGTCATTGCTAGTGAGCCAAACACTTGAAAGTGATCTACTATGGGATTATGACCATACCAAGCTTGAAAAGGAGTGATTCATTTTAATTATTTATGTGGAATATGATTGTGGATATAGCATGCATAGTTGATTGCTTTGGCCCAAAATTGAGGAGCAAGAGACTTTGATTGAAGCATGTAATTAGCCATTTCCTTCAAGGTACGGTTCTTATGTTTGGACACACTATTCTATTGAGGACTGTATGGAACTGTGTGTTGTATATGAATCCCCTCTAATGTATAAAACTACTCAAACCTATTGTTGACATACTCCCCACCATTATCAGTCCTTCAAATTTTAATGAAACAGTGTGAATTTTTCTCCACAAGTGTCTTGAAATCCTTAAAGTGATTAAATACCTCATACTTATTTTTGAGAAAAAACACCCAGGTGTACCTCAAAAATTCATTGATGAATGTGAGCATATATCTAGTCTTGTTGAATGAAGGTTTTGGAAATGGACCTGCTATGTCACTATGTATAATTTCTAGCTTCTATTCGACTTTCCTTGCTTTGCCCTTGTTATATTTCTCTTTTAGATGCTTGTCAAGAATATAGCTATTGCATAAGCCATCCAAGAATTTGACTTTAGACAACCTTGAAACCATGTTCTGATGACTAAGTTGCTCCAAGTAACGGTAGTTTAAATGGCCAAATCATTCATACCATACTTTTCTCACTCCATCTGCATGAGTGAGCATTGCTACTGAAGGTTGATCTGGGGTAAATTGTGAGAAGGTATACAGCTTAGACTAATGATTGGCCTTCCCATAAGCCACTTTGGTCTCATTGTGTAGTTCCTTGATAACCATTAAATTAGGTGTGAACTCAACTCACTTCCCTACACCTATGTGAGTGATTTGGTACATTGATATAAGATTGGTGGATAGTGAGGGAACACACAAAATATCATTAAAGGTCTCATCACTTACTTCAATCGATCCTTTACCACTCACTTCTACCAAAGTGTCATCACCCATGAGAATTGAAGGCATAGAATATGGCTCTATTTTAGAAAATAGATCGTTTGAGGAGGCCATGTGATAGGAAGCACCCGAGTCAATAACCCAAGTTGAAGGCTGAGAAGCTATGACAAAAAGTACCTTGCCCTTATTTTTACCCTTTTTGTTATCTTTATCCTTTGAAAAATCTTGTGTGGACATGTTTTGAGTTGGGTACTTAGGAACATTGATGTTATTAGTCTAAAACATCTTATTCAAGGAGTCAATCTTTTTTTTCATGCACTGAGATTCATCATGCCCAAGTTTCTTACAAAAATTGTATTTGAGTTTCTCCTTTTTAGGTTTTCCAATTGAAGATGAATCATTTGATGATGCCTTAGCCTTGGCATATAATTTTTTTATTTTTATTATGTTCATGATCTAGTTTATATTATTTCTTCTCCTATTTACTACTACTAAAAGGCTTCTTCTTGTCTTGATTGACAATCAAGGCATGTGATTTTGAAGACTTCAGTGCACCCATTTGAACTAACTTATCTTACTCCTAACTCATATTAGCAACAAACTCATCAAATGATGTAATTTTCCAAGTGGATCTAAGTGCACGTTTGGTAGCATGAAATGTAGAGATGAAAACTGAGTAGTTGTGGCCCAGTTTTGCAAGCATGGATAGAATCAACTTGTTATCTATTCTCTCAATGCCACATTATTTCAACTATAATCTTAGTGATTTAAAATTTATAAAGAAGTCTTGTAGGTTTTCATAGTCACCTAGACTTAATGTGATGAGCTCATTCTCTAGCTGATGGCCCCTCATGATGTCTTACACTATAAAAATCTTGTCTAGAATGGTCCAGACTTCATTGGGAGTTTTTGAAGATTCAACATAAAATAGAAGGTCGGGAGACATTGACAAGCATAATAACCCATATGCCTCATCACATCTATTATACCACTTAACCTTTTATGCATCTATAGATGGCTTAGTTTTCTCACCCATAATGATTTGATAGAGTCTTTTACCTATCAAGACGAGTTGTATTTTAGACTTCCATTCAAGATAGTTAAAAGGTGTGAGTGGTTCAATGTTTACATCCATTATTGTAGATTAGATTGAAAAAATTTACAAAATTGAAATGAAATAAAAAAAATAGATTACACATAGTAAAATTACCCCATTGAACTATCAATAAGCCTCCACTTAAGTTACAATGTAACACACGCTCAACATTAGACATTGAGCTTTGTAAAATATATGTCTATGAGAAATTAGTGTGAGAGAGTACAAGAGGGACATCAGGCATAGTTGATAATACATCCAAAAATAAAGGTACAAAAGCTTTGAATTGAGTTTTAAGCCATTACACCATGGAAAACTGGATTTTTAAAAATGTCTAAAGCAATATCACCAATGCGTATATCCTTAAAAAAATATGCATTCTAAAAAAAACAACACCAAAAAGGAGTTAAGGATTGAAATTTATGGCACTTACAAGTTCTTAATTTGCATATTCCTAGACCCTTTCCAAAAATGTAATTTGTTTTCCATACTTTTGATTTTTTACTGAAAAAGATAGATATAGCAAAAAACTCAAGTAATGCAACCTTGCAAACCTATGTAATAAAGACCCTCTGAAAGTTTGAATCGATCCATGAAGATTAATTCAGGTTTATTGAATTACTTTAATTTTGAATTAATTACCCTTTGAGACTCGAGTAAAGTACTTCCACAAACCTAAATTAGTCTACAATAGTGTAAACCAAGTTTTTGACCCTGCTTTACTTAACAAGTAATTGTCCTTCACAAACCTAAGTAAAGTACTTCGACAAACCCAAATTTATATACAGAGAAGTAATCTACATTTTTAGACCTTGATTGCTTAACTTCTCATATTCCAAGTAAGGCAACTTATAAAACCCAATTTGGTCTGTAGGTAAGTAATTGGACTTATCAAACAAATTAACTTAACTTAAAAAAAGTAAAGTTACTCACTGGTGAAAGTCTGAGTTGGTCTGCTAGCTAAGTAACAACACTCTAAAAGTCTAGATTGGTCAATAGACTCTCCAAATCATGCTACTTTAATTTTATCAAATGCTAAGTCAAGGTAATAACCTCCTACAGATATGAGTAGCACAGAGGTTTGGTGACACAAACCAAGACAAGCCAAAAACATTCAAAATATTTTAGCTATGAAAATTTTGAAAGAGACCCATTTGAGATTTTGACCCAAGGAAGAAAACCTAGAAGGCATTTTTGCATAATAATGTAGGAAATATAATTTTTGCTAAAAATGAAAAAATGGGGCTTTAGAATGCCAAAAAAGGAGGAAATTTTGACTTTTCTAGAACTAGATCGAGTTTATAGTCGATCTTAAATTTTTGACACCTTATAAAACCAATGGAACAGTCAATTTTGAGATCTAAAGTTTTTAGTAGAAAGCTTTGCATGAATTCACCAAAGAATCTCACTAAACCCCTTCTGTTTGTTGGAATAATGAATGTAGCAAGATTTTTACCACAAAAATTGTCATAATACTACCAAAAAAAGTTTTGATACCATGTTAAATTGGCCATGATCTTATATCCTTGCACATAATATTTAATAAATATATGTATAAAATAATGAAATCACAGATAAATTGTAGAGGAAGCAACTTGTCTTCACATGGTAATATTTAAAATATAGCTTCTTGCATAAAATCATATTGACTTGTCTAACCTTTTAAAAAGAAAAAATAGAGTACATATAGGGAAAATTAGGGCAATATGAGGAAGCCTATATTTTCCTAATTATATAATTACATTAAAAATATAATTAGCTTATGTGTCCCTTTTATAACGAACCTAAGGAAGCTTAATAGACAAAGAATGACCATAAGGCCGTGTAGGCAAAATCGAATGGAAAAAAGAACTACACTAACAATTTATCTTTCCTTGACATGGTTGTATGGTAACAAGGGAAGTTAGAAATTCAAAAAAATCATATTTTCAATAATTTAGTGCTTGAATCTCTCTTTTGAAGGGTCAAATATCTTTATTTTGGTCTGTAATCACTCCAGCACATGCTTTAAGCTTCAAATCATTATTTTTGAAGATATTTTGATGCCATAAGTGCCATTTTATAGTGTTGTGGCATCATAATTTTTTTAAAAAAAATCTCTACTTTAAAATTAGTTTTTTAAGGTTCTAGTTGCATTGTTGTAAAGTTTTAAAGCCTATTACATATTTTTTGACCTTAAGAAGGCCATTCCAAGCTTCAGAATTTTTTTATCTCCACTTGTCACACCCTTGTATTACTTGAAAATTCAAACAATATTTTTTGGTCATCAAAATTCAATTTTGAAAGCTTGATTCACTTTGTGACAAGATTCCAAGAACGTTGGTAAATTCTCATGCAGTTTGGTGATCCATTCACGCTAAGGTGTGCATTATTGCATCTACATGAGTGTCATATATCTTCTTGGAACCTAATATAGGTATGTAAATATTTTTACATAGATATTGAAAGTATTTTTTAGATATTTGATTTATTAAAGTTGTTTATTTTTATGCAAAATGACATGGACCCCACTTTTTATTTTAAAAGTTTTTTTAAACCCAGAAAGTAACTTTTTAAAAAAGAATACAATACAAACTTATATATATATATTATATATATATATATATATATATATATATAGAGAGAGAGAGAGAGAGAGAGAGAGAGAGAGAGTTAGAAAAGAGTTAAAAATAAATTAGTGCATGTTAAACTTCAATTGAACTTGTAGATGAGTGGAAGTTGCTATTTTACTAAAATGCTTATAATTTAGGAGGTCATGTTTTCAAAAAACCTAAAATCAATTTTTTATTTTTAAATTTTGTCAAATTTAATTTGATTTGAATTATATTTTTTGATTTGCATGCCAATTTATCATGTGTTAAAAATCTTAGTTAACTTGTCAACCTTTGTTCAACTTTCAAGCTATTAAATATTTTGATAAGCATAGTCATGTAACCAATTGATCCATAGGTTTTACCACCTTTCAAACACATTTACATGATCCATTTTGTATTTTTTAATTTATTTTTATTAATTTTATAATTTTTTTAATAATAGTTTCTAGGTGATCATTCTAAGTACGACTCTTTCGACACTTAGTTTTATGCAATTCTAAATTAGTTTTTTTTGCATTATTTAGCATATAAATTATGTAATTAAGCATAATTGATCTTGTTATTTACAATTAAAGTATACATAAATTATTAAAAAGGTTGATTTTTTAAAAATTATTCTTACATTAATATATTTTTGTGACACTTGCGACACCCTATTTTGTCATAATGTTTGAATTTTTTTTGCTTTGTATATCATTAAACTAAAAAAATTATTGTGTGTTTGTATTTTAAAATTTATTTAACTATAAAATTAATTTAAAATTCACATTGATAGGTTTCATTTTAAGCATTTACTTCTTGTCTTGTTTAAAGGGATGTTATGACTTCGCCTCATTTTTATAAAAATAAATATCAAATGCTTAATGAAAATAATTATAATATATGAAAATTCATATTAAAACTAAATTTATGACTTGAAAGTTGTGGAATTCTATCATTATGTCTGAAAATTCCCCTTATAGACAACATGTGACCCCTGAACTTACTAATATATTTCAACAAAAATTACAAGAAGCTATGTCTATTATCTTATAGAGTGTTAAGGATGAATTCCTTCTTCACATCAGTTATTAAGATTCTCCTAGTGATGCTTGAAAACTCATTAAATCCATGCATGAGGGCACTCATCTCTCAAAGATTATTAAGGTAATCATTGAATTACTAACTACACCTTTGAAAGGTGATGAGAAAATTGTGAATTTTCTTGATAAAATTAAAAATATTAAAGCTCATTTAAATAGATATAATTTTAATGTGATTCAAGATCAATTAAATTATTTTATCATTCAATTAAATTTTTATAAAAAATTTAGAAATTTTATTTCAATTTTTAATTTTTAGTATCAAATTGGGCAAGATATCCCTGACTTTACCACATTTTCTGATCTCTTGATTCAAGAAAAAAAAATTATGACTAATTTTGATTTTAAAGAGAATGCCACTTAGGCACTTCTTACCTTAAATACTATTTCTAATAATAATAAAAACTAAAAATCTAACCCTAATTTTTCCTCAAACAAGAAAAATAAATTTGGTAATAATAATCATACACATAAGTTTAATGAAAATTGTAATTTCTGTGGTAAATTTGGTCATACAATGGAAACTTATTATATAAATAAGGATAAAAAAGATAATTAAAAATTTAAAAATAACAAAAGGAATAAATCTAATCCAAATAAATAGAAGAATTAAAACCCTAATCATAATAACAATTAGGATTCAAATATTATTACTTTATATGTTGCTTTATTTACTTCAAATGAAAATGAGTAGAGTTTAGATAGTGGTGCACCACACCATATGACATGATTATCTGATATTTATTGTGATTTTAGAGATATTTCTAAAACAATTTACTTAGGAGATAATTTTTTTTAGAAACAACTAAACAGAAAAAAATATTTTTAAATATTACTATAAATGACATTTTCTATGTACCTAAACTTAAAAATAATTTGTTGTCTTACTCCTAACTTACAAATGATAATTTTATTTTAACATTACTTAAATATAGCTATTCCATTAGAAATCAATCTGAATCTTTGATTGTTTAAGGTGTTCAAAAAAATAGTTTATATATATATATATATATATATACACACACACACACACACACACACACACACATACATGTATACATGTATATATATGTGTGTGTGTGTGTGTGTGTATATATACACACACACACACACACACACATATACATATATATACACATATACATATACATATACATATATATGTATATATATACATATATATATGTGTGTATATATATATAAACTATTCTTTTGAACACCTTAGACAATCAAAGATCTAGATTGATTTCTAATGGAATAGCTATATTTAAGTAATGTTAAAATAAAATTATCATTTGTAAGTTAGGAGTACGACAGCAAATTATTTTTAAGTTTATATACATGTGTGTGTGTGTGTGTGTGTGTGTGTGTGTGTGTGTATATATATATCTTTGTGTGTGTGTATATATATATACACACAAATATATATATATACACACACACACACACAAATATATATATATATATTATATATATATATATACTACTTCTTATACATGTTTTTTTTTCATTGCATAATAAGAATGAATCTTAAATATGGCATGAAAGATTATATGTTAATTTTATAAGTTTATATGATATGTTTGCAAATAATTTTGTTGTTGGAATTCATTCTATCTCTTCTCATCATGAAACTGTGAAGGAATTTTATGTAGTAACATACTAACCCCTTTCACAAGAATCATGATGTGAATTTCTCACATCTTTTAGAATTGATTCATAGTGATGTTGTTGAAAGTATTGAACATTTATCTACTAATATTTATTTTTATTATATTAATTTTATTGATGATTACACTAAAATGATCTGGTCCCCTTTCCATTAAAAAAATTTGATGTGTTATCTAAATTTAAAGCTAGTGTTGAAAATCTATCTGATTTTTATATTAAGAGATTAAGAATGTATAATGGTGGTGAATATATTAGTAAAGAGTTTGATTCTTTTTGGATTAATTGATATATTAAAATTTAATTAACAACTCCCTATTTCTCTCAGCAAAATGGTATTGTTGAAAGGAAAAATCACACCATCACAGAAATGACTAGAACAATGTTGTAATCTACAAATATTCTTAATTTTTTATGGGTCGAAGCCATGAATATTAATGTGCATATTCTAAAAGAATCCCTACTTAATAATTTCATTTTTCTACATCAAAATACATGTATGCACATAACATTTCATTTATTTTGATAAAACTATTTTTTTATTACTTTAGAGATACTAACTATATTGATAATGTCTCGTCTCCATTGTATTTATTAGTAGAATGATTTAGTGTTGATTATTGAAAATAACATATTACAATTATATTTCAAGAGATATATTTATCTTAGATGATAAATCAAATAAAATATATAGATATTATGATTATTTATATTATATTTATTTTATTATAACATCATGCTTAATTTGACAAAAGGATCACATTGTAGTTGTTGCATTTGGTAAGAATATTATAGCAATGAGTTTGGATCTTTTTTTTTTCAATTGCTTAGATACTCTCATTTTATTTTTTTTTAGCATTTAATTATGTATTCTAATATCTTTCGTTTGATAATAAGATATATTAAGAAAGGCAAAGTGTAAATGGAATTTGTATTATTGGCTCTTCATCATTTACTTCACTAAGCATTTTATTCATACATATTTAAACCTATTTGTTTCAGTCTCATATCTATTTGATTAGATGATGGTATTTCATGATAAAATTAACCATATTTGATGTATGAGAGGTTATACCTCAATATTTTGTTGAAGCATATTAAACTTGAAAAGTTTCTTGATAAAATTTAAATGATAAAATGAGATATTTCTAATAGGATATCTCATGACAGTTGGGGATGCTCATCTTGTCAATATTAGATATGTCCAATAATGAATTGCATACAATAATTTATGTTTTTCCACTAACTTTATAATTAAATTAGTGAACTTGTTTGCCTAAAAAATGACATGATTGTTTTAAAATGTGTTTTACCATAGAAAAACATGTCATTATATGTGTGTGTGTGTGTGTGTGTGTGTGGTTATTGTGATGCTAAACATATTATGCTATCATAATTTTTTTTGATGTGTTTAAGTTTTGTGTAGGTATGTAGAATCAAAGAACTAATATTATAATTCATGCGCATTATATCCAATAAAATGTCTTCAATGGTGATATAGATCTATAGTTTTATCCTACAAATGAATTAGTGGTAGATATCTTCATAAATTCCCTTGGTGTTACCAGGTTTTGGTAGTTTCATTCAATGTCAAGCCTCTCAAAGTTACCATTGAGTGAGAGTGTGTATGACAATGCCACTTATTAACATCCATGTGTTTCTTCTTATTCTATATACTTATTGTCAATTGTAAAGCATTGTAAACTTTGTGTGGAAGTATGTTATTGTAAACTTTGTGTCAGAGTTTTACTTTTGTAGCCAATAAATTAAAATCAACCTTATAATGGAGGTCCTTATGTTATAAAAGGATCCAAATATGCTTAGATGATTATTCAAGAGACACTATGATATGTAGTCTCATGATTATGTTAGTCTAAACTTAATTTTGAGTAGTTTATAGATTATAATTCCTTTTATTTTAAAAGGTGATGTTTGGCATGATGAAGGTTTTTAAATCTTTCAATTGTGTACATAATATAATTCTTTTTTTAAAGGTGATTATGATCCCCACTTAACATTAAGGGGGAGTGTTAAATTTTTTAATTCTAAGTGGACTTAATTGACCCTTAGCCTTGGTATTTATTTAAATACACAATAATATATTATTTATTACCATGAGGTGAAAACCTCGTGATAATAAATAATAGAGTTATAATTATTTAATTATTAATAAATTTTAATTAAATTATTTTATCAGGATGGATAGACCCATTACTTTTACAATGGTCATCTCCCTTAGTATTTCATTATAAATAGGGTTTTATGCTTATTGTGAAACCAACATGTGAATATGAAATTATTGATCATATTAAATCTACGTATTTTGTGAAATAGTATCTAAGAAGAAGTGAGAGGTTGAATAATTGTATTAGGTATAGAGTTGAGTTTCTTATTTGTTTTAATAATCATCATTAGTGGGTTTTTTACCTCTTCGAGGTTTTTCCATGGTAGATTCTTGTGTTGTCTACTTTGATATGTGATCTCTATTATTTGTATTTCTTATTAAATCATACTTAGATTCATCCTATGAATTTTTATATACATTATCTATCAATTCTTTCAAATCCCAAGCTAAGTTTCTGAATTCAAGAACTATTCCTCATCCTCATTAAATTTATATATATTACGTGACAACAAATTCATTTTATGATTGAAACGTTTTTACATTATATTAACAAAAAAATATAAATATAAAAGACTACAAAGTAAAATAGTCATACATATTACGCCTCAAAATCTCTACTGAAAGAAGATGCCAACTTTAAAACAAAAAACAACTGATCAAAAATTCCAATTTCCACTGGTTAAAAATGCTAATTTAAAAAAAAAAATTACAATGCTCTTTGTCAAAAACAAAATTCTTTTGGTCACGAGGGCTGAAATTTATAGTAAATATCATCTCATTCAATTTGTCTAAGTACCAAAATTTGTTGTGTTAATTAAATAGTAGGATATACTATGCAACTAATATCTACATCTGTAACTACTGCTTTGGCTTATGCTTTATCTCATTCATGTTTGTTACGATAAAGGAAATTGCATTCTAATTTCCTTTTATGCTTGGAAAATGATTGTTATTATTAAATTGTATATATATATATATCTTGAGATATTTTTTTGATGTGCAGGTCTAGGAAATGCTATGTAAAAAATGAATTTCCAGTGGATTTGCTAAAGGATTGAAATCAAATCAGTCAACTACATTGTAAAATGGTAATGTTGATATTTATGTCAATAAGCATGTCCTTGTTGGAATGAGCCTTGTAAATTGTACCCATAAAATTATAATATTAATTATTTATGTATATAGACATGTATTTTTTGGACTGAGACTTGTAAGTTGTTCCCATTCAATGATCTATAACATATATTGGATGATGAATACCACTTAATTCTCTAGTTTTGATGTATGGTATAACTTGGTTGTCTTGTGTCATAGGGTCAAAGGCATGTCAACAAGGATGCATTGGCCCATCAACAACCAAGTGATAGATATACAATGGTGAGTGATTAATAAATCATAGTAATGGTGTAGGGATATGTTTCCATGGTGTTAAATCTATTCTGTAGATATTTATCTGTAGTGTTAGACATCTTTTTTGTGATGTATTTTAATGTGTATGTATGGATGTAAAAGTTTGTTTAATTTATTATTAATACAAACTAATGATGTCATCAATGACATATTGAAAAAAAATCTAATTTATATATGAGCTCACCATCTATTAAAGAAAAAATGATATCACATTGAGAGAAAGTTTAAATGGGGATTACAAACAAAGGAGATTTTTAGCTATACTTTAATGGTTTTAGAGAAGGCATTTTGTGCAAGTTACATGGAAAAGTTCCGGTCAAGGGTTGACATTAATTCAAAGTAAGATCTATCCTCTAAATAACACAAATAATTAGCTATATTTTCATTGAATTTTTATAGCATTATGTTGTTTAAGAATAGAATCATTAGTTACTTATGAACAAGGCTCTCTTAATGCTCTTTTTTTTAGGTGGTAAGTTTGTTCTGTAAATGTTTTTAATTTATTTTATCAAAAAAACATCTCTACATGGATGGTTTGTTGTGTAAAATCTATGTAGCTATGTATAGTTGGATATATTATGATCACGTTCTTTACAATTATTCATCTTCAAAATTTAATAATATAATGGGATGTATATGGGTGCTTTCTCCCTAAATGACTTTATAGGTTGTTCATAGTTCTCTATGTTTTCTCAATACATTTCCTCTTCTCATAAAATTATGTATAGGTCTATAGGGTCATTATTTCATTTACCAAGGCCATCTCTTCATAGACAAGCTCATGTCTAGGTTACCATCATATCAAGATAAAATATTTCCTCTAAATAACACAAAGATTCCATTATTTTTATGTTAAATTTTTTAATCGAAACATGCAATATATTACTTAGAGAAAAAGAAACATAATACATGCTCACTCAAAATACGTTTAGATTTATAAACATACCCAAAATTCATTACCATGTAAATGTTTAATCCTAAATTAGATAATAGGTATTATCCTATCCTTTATGGTATAAGGGTTAATAATATATAAATAACAATGCACAAGGGTGATTATTAGATCTATAATAGGCCAATTTGGTGCTAAACTTAGATATACTTACAAACATTGAATTTACTACACTAAGCATAGGCTAAATATAAAAATTAAAACTAAGTTATGCATAGAAATAAAAAAGAAGTGATAAAATTATCTAGTTATGATAACAACACAGTGATGGATCTAGAATAGGTAGGAAACATTTAGGAGAATAGTTCTAGACTGATCATTAGATTCTAGATCTGACACTTCTATAACTTTAGATAATAACATCAGTCTAAGAAGATTGTGTCAATGCTACTATCTAGGTACGATGTAATTTTCATATACATAATACTTACTAGAAAGATATGTGACCACCTAGATGCTTCTAGGTTTGACTTCACCTTCACTCTAGTGTATTCAAATATGGGTCATGGACTATCACTCCTCATAAATCTATAAAACCCTAATTATTCATATTAATGGTGACATTGGGGGAAAATGGGTTAATGGTCACACAATCTCTAACTAACCCCAAATACCCCACTATAAGTGAAAAGTATCTACATATCCAATACTCCAAAAGATGACCTCAGACTCATGTAGTTATTCCCTATGTGTTGGCTTGTGTGTGAATCATACAATATTGTGCAAAGCAAGTATAATAGTGACCTAACTTGTAACTTGGTAAATTGGGCTCTTGGGATATTCCTTTAGTAATTTAGACCTGTAGATGTGATGTATATATGAATGGTGTGGAAATAAGGAAGCTTTGCATGGTTAAATGCTTAATAGAGTATTTTTTATAAATTGCTTTTGTCTCTTTTGTATTTTGATAGTTGAAGAATGAATGAGGGTTGATTTTGTATTTATATCAATCCCTTTGGAGAAATAAATTTTATTAAAGCACATAGGTAAACCATTAGGATATGTTTCATTTGTAAATTAAATGTCTTTAGGTCACTAGACACTTATGTCAGGTCAAGATACTGACATAGATGCCAGTGTTTATCCTAGACATTAGTGTTCAAGAAGTATTAATCTAGGTACATGCTCAGAACTTACAAAGATGGAAAATAAGCAAATTTTAATCATTCTAGGTAATATATAATACCTTGGTCATCAACATAAGAATGGTTAGAATAAGATATATAGACAAAAGGGCACCAGATAAAGCAAATGCAATATTTGTGGAAGTGAAAATGGTCCAGAACTAAGAGGAACAACCAAAGTCCAAGCTTACCAAGTGTAAAATATTGAGGTGCTATATAATCCATAAATATCATCTACTTCTCCCCCTCTTTAATCTAGTAATGAAATTATTAGTTTAAAGGAAGGGAATACATACCTAGGTGTGTACAACACACCTTGTCTTTTTGTTTACCCAACTTGAGTACTTTATTTGTGACTAGCCTAAAACTAAGAGCATGTTATAGTATATAATAAGTGCATATAATTTGGGTCATAATTACTTGAAATTGATTGAAATTGAAACAAGGTTTATGATTACCCCTATGTGTCAATGTAACCACCTTGCCTATTGGCATGTCGATTTGAAAAAGATGTGTCATTATAAGGCTATGAAACTAAGATTATAGTAAATATGGATAAATATTTAAAGAACATATATCCAAGGATATATATATATATATATATATATATATATATATATATATATATATATATATAGAGAGAGAGAGAGAGAGAGAGAGAGAGAGAGAGAGAGAGAGATTGGAGGTCCCATGCCCCCAACCTTGGAGAAAAAGTGAGTTGCCACCTAGTAGTTGAGATTAGCTCAATTGTGTAACCCAATGATACCTATAACTTGGTGAGACTAGATGATACAATAAATTCTAACCTATAAACTTGGAAAGATTGAGTTATTTAATTACCTCAACCATACCAAAAATTGATCCAATCTACTACATAGTAGATTGGTTCAATAAAGTGTGTAAAAGTCCATGCGGTATTAGTATGAAAAAGTCTATGATGTGGTAATAGTCCATAAAAGAGTTTTGAAATATGAAATTGATTTGGATATTACAATATTAGGTACACATTTCATAGCATATGCACCTTAGATGAATATACCTTAGATGGAAATGTCCCTATTAGTGGGGACATGTCATAGATGATAAAAAAATAAAAAAATATAGAGAACATGTCTCTATGACATGTCCCCACTAATATTCCCCCCTTTTAGGTGATAAAAAAATAAACACTGATAGTTACTTCACCTCAAAATGATAAATCAACTATATAACTTGTGAATGGAACCATGTAGCATATAGAAGGAACATGTCTAGGTAGATATAACATTGAGGTAAATAGAACTAATGCAATCATATGAAGTCCTAATATACATGATAATGATAATGGAAATGTATATATAGAAATAGTACAAGATTAATAAGTAAATAAATGAACACATAAGAGCACTCAAAATTAACTCAAGAAGCAATGGTCCAAGGAGACTGCAAACAAGGGGCATGTTCAAATACTGCATAATCGAAGGGACATGACTTAGTGAAATGTCCAAAAAAACAAGGATGACATATTTAAATGTCCATAAAACAAACAATGACATATGCAAATGTAAAAGAAAGCATACATAAGCATAGGGGTCATAAGAAAAGGAGCACTTTCAAATTCTTGAACAAGGAATTCAATAGAAATGAAATACACTCAAGGAAATGCATAAAGTAAAGTATAAGTAACTAGGATAAGAATGTCATATTAGCTCATGGATCAAATGTGTTAAGAAAAAAGGTCAAGTGTATAGCATATCAAGTATGTTGTGTAAGCTATAATCATGAATAAATGCATGTGTAAGTACATATAATCTCAATAAACGATAATATAAAGTGACCATAGAATTTATAACTTGGATATATAATGATCAAGGAAGTAGATGCTCCCACTAACTTCATGACATGATTAAAGAGGAGGTCCACCACCCAAAATAAGAATAGATCATGTATATATGTATGCATATATCACACTAAAGTACAAGTGTGACACATATGTGTATGTAGGAGTAATTGAGTATGCCATCCATCAACATGGAACTAACATATAGATGTCAAGGAGGTAATATAACATGTAGGTGACAAAAGTGTTTTTTGATTTGTGAATTTTTTTAATTTTTTTGGTATTTTGGAATGTTTAAAAATACTACCCTATGATCCCATCCAATTTATGAGAATCATTTAGGAGTGGTGTAAGTGTAACCCTTCTAGAATAAGATGTGTTATATGTGTGCATAGTATAAGTAGGAACTATATCAAGGTGTTTTTCTAAATTTTTACTTGGCATCTTTGGTTTGCATTTGTCTATATTTGGTTTTTCATTTTCTATTAATGTATTCAATTGATATGTATGAGGTCTTGTAGGTATGATATATGTGTCAAATTTCTCTTGATTTTTGACCTTTTTTATATATAAATCTTGGTTTAAATATTTTATGTTTCCATTGCTCTTTTTGTGATGGTATCTTTTCTATTTGTGCTTTATACTTTGACTTGTTCTTATTTGTAGGTTTCTCTTCTTTTTCATTATCCAAATGTATCTTTAAATCATTTACATTAGTTTTCTAATATATCATAAGACTTGTTGGTCATTTTAATTATATGTGGAAATAGGATGAGTGATGTCTTGGAATTTTTTTCCAAATCCTTGACCATAATATCCAATTTTTTGTAAATATTTCATTCTAAAACTACATTTTTTGGAAAGCTGAGTATCATTTTTGAGAGATAAGTTTGTATCTTTTTCTTGATATGATTTTTATTTTTTAACTTTTTATTTCTCTAATTTTATTATTTGTAACTATTTTTTCTCTAAATTTTCATTTGGTACCCATATATTTTATTTTGGCACTTGTGCTTTAGGATAAGTATTCATAATGTGAGTGGGCTTCTTGGTAGATGTATCAATGATAGGATCAATACTTGTTTGTAACTTTTTATTTGGCTCTTTAATTTAAAGCAATGATTTATATGATGCCCATACATTCTATGATATACACAATAGTACTTAGATCTCCTTAAAGGATGTGGAGGAGGTAATTTGATCAGTCTCAAATAATTTTTCTTAGGATTTCACTTGGTCTCTTAACAATATTTGTTATAATACTTGAATCACTTATTTTATATGTGATCTATTATAGCTTTGAATTTTGATAAGAAACCTTGTTTGGAATAATATTTATAGAGGAAGATGTGAACACATGATTAGCAATAGAATATGTGGGATTTTGCATGTATGCAATCTTATTTTGTAACTATTTTATTAATTTTATCATAATGTTGATGTGATATTTTAGGGATTCACAAGCACAAACCCTAGGTATTTGAGATTGATTATCTTCATTTAAAACTATAGGTTTGACCACCTTACCCCTTGAATAGGTGATAACTTGAACCTGGCTAGTGGAATGAGAGCTATCACCCTCCTTAGGGTTAGGAAGAGCAAGAGGCTATTTTGTATCCATTTGAATTGTTCTAAAAATTGATATGAAAAGAGGATTAAAAAACATATAAATGATAAGGAGTAATCAACCATGATAAAATAAGCATACATAAATTTCATACTATTGGCTAACTTTTAAAAAAATGAGATAGGTTTTTCTTTGAAAATAGGAAATGAGATGAACCCAGAAAATTGGGAAATAAAAGTACATGTATGACATGTAGATATAAATTTACTAAAAATAGTAAATTTAAATTTGAAAATACATATAATATTTGGGGGATAAAAGAGATTTTTTATATGTCAACATAATAATGAAAAACCTCTGAATAATTTTCAATATGATATATTATAAATCAGTAATATGCCAAATAATGTGGGATGATTCACAAGCAAAACCCTAAAATATTCCAGATAAAGAATAAAAAATTGTGATAAATCAAGAATATGTTTTAGATATATGAGATAGTTTTTTAAATAAAATATGTTTTTTTTTGAAACCCAAAAATTTAATTAAACATAAGTACACCATTCACCTTGTGTGTGAATATTTTAAAAATAGTAAATTACAAAATTTTAAAAATCTATATCAAATTTTGATGAATAAAAAGAGGTTTTTTAGTACACTAAACTTAGTAGAAAATACCTCTAATGAATTTTAAAATGGGATTGTTTGGATGCTAATATATGTCAATCAAGGAAGAAGAAGATTCTTGTAAGCATACATGATGAATCTTTTTTGATCAAAGGAGGGTAAAACCCTAGGGTAAAGCTTCATATCTAAAAATACATCACAACCAGCTGAAATCCTAGAAGGCTTTGAATCCCTAGATCAATTTTTTTTTTCATTCACATAGATCACGTTCATGTTGGGTTCACCAAATATTTAACCTTAAATTGGATAAGAGGTATTATCATATCCTTTGTGGTAAAAGAGTTACTAACATATAAATTAAAATTCACAAGGGTGATAATCAGATCTAATGTAGGTCAATTCAGTGCTAAAATTATATATAAGCATACATTAAATTGATTATACTAATTATAGGCTAAATATAGAAATTCAAACTAAGTTATACATGGAAATGATAAAGAGGTAATATAATTAGTTGTTTTTTATTCAAATACAATGTTATATCTAGAATAGACAATAAATAGGTAGGAAGATGATTCTAGAAAAACCATCAAATTTTAAATTTGATGCTTCTATAGCTCTAGACACTAACGTCAACCTCAGATGGTTGTATCAATGCTAGTGTCTAAGTTTGATGCAAGTGTCTTATACAAAATATGTATTTTAAATATATACAAGCAATTGAATGCTTTTAAGTTTGACATCACCTTCTCTCTAGTATACTTAGATCTAGGTCATAGACTGTTGCTCCTAATGAATTTATAAAACCCTAATTTTTCTTCTTTATCATGACCTTGGAGAAAATGGGTTAATAGACACAAAATTTAGAATTGACCCTAAAGACCCTATTATAAGCGGTCAATACTTACATATCCAATACTCCATAATATATCCTCATACTCACGTATTCTCCCCTACATGTTGTCTTATTTGTGAATCATGAAATATTATGAAAAATAAGTAGAATAATGACCTAACTTGTAAATTAACAAATAAGGATCTTGGGATACTCCTTTTATACTTAAAACCTATAAATTTATTGTACCTATGACTATTGTGTAAATAGGGAAGATTTATTTAGTTAAATCTTAATAGAGTGATTTTGATAAGTTGCCTTAGTCTCTTTGGTCTTTTTCTAAGTGAGGAATGAATGAGGGTTGATATTGTATTTATATCAATCCCTTTGGAGAAGTAACTCACATTAAATAACTTAGGCTAACCATTAATATATGTTTCATTTTTAAATTAAATGACTTTAGGGCACTAGACACTTGCATTAGGTCAAGACTCTAATTTTAATGTTAGTGTCTAGGGAGCAAAAAAGTGGGTATAGGCTCAAAACTTGTAGAGATGAAAAATAAGTACATTTTAGGCATTCTAGGTAAGATATAAGACCTTTGTCATCAACATAAGATTGGTTAAACTAATAGATATAGGTAAAGTGGCACAAGAAAGAGTATATGTGAGTTTTGCAAAATCAAGAAAGGTACAAAGTTGAGAATAACATTGAAGGTTTGAGTTTACCAATTGTACAAGACTAATGTGCTATATAATCCATAAATATAATCTATAATAACCACTAGATGAAAAAATAACCAAGGAATTAAAACCATAGTTATATTAACATTTTAGTGACATCAACATAATATAATAAAAAGATAAATAGTTAACATTATGCAATAATCTCTACCAACGTCAAAGAAGGAGGAGAAGGTTGTAGTGGGATATCTCTAAAATCAACCCAACCTCCCCCATGAAGGGGGAAAATATCATGTATGCTCCACCCATCATCCTTTTATTTTTCTTATTCATCTTATTCATTATTATCAAGGGGTATGGGTGGGTAGAGATAGAAATAAATACACTTGGGAACTTCTCTTGAACATTTCCACTTGGTGGTTGAAACCCAATATGACTAGAATCATCTTGAGGAGAGTGTAGACATTTCATTTTTATCAATTCCATGTCAAAATTGATATTTTAACACTTTTTTAAAATAATGCACAAATCAAACATGAATTCATTAATTGTCTCAAATTAATTAGAATATTTTTCATATCCCAAAACACAGTAGTGTATACCTAATTGGGGAAATACACCACATTAGATCATCTAATGCATCAATGGCATCTTGACTCAATTAAATATTGTTTTAGTGTCACCCTGGTTCAATAAAATCAAATGATCAATTAAAAAGAAATTTACAAAAGTTACCACATCTTCCTAATTAATCTTTATTATCTAATTGAATTTGATTAAGATAATTATTCAGTTAATAATAGGATAACACATTGAATTCACATGTCATATTTAAAATAAAAATTAAAAAATCCTAATTTCTTACATCACTCACCCACTTGGCAATTTAAAATCATTTTCCAAAAGTCAAAGTGTCCTTCACAGGGAAATTTTAATCCAAGGTGATAAGTGTGCAAGCAAAGTCTATGGCATGCAATTACACACTCCAATACTTGATGAATATATCTTCTTACAAGTTCCTACACACTTCATGTCATAACATAACTTAATGATTGTCTCTCGTATTAGGATTGATCCTCTACCATTGATCTTAATTTAAGATAAATGGTCCACATTGATCATATATATATATATATATATATATATATATATATATATATATATATATTGAGGATCCCTCTCTACATTCTAAAATTATTTCAATTGACAATGAAGTGTTATTTAAACATCCCTATAAAGCTTCAATCACCCCCATCATTCATCATCCAAATCATTTTGTTTAAAAGGGGTCACACTATTATATTACCTACACATCTTATACAATCCTCTTTAAAACTACATATAAACACATATATATTTTCTACAAGGATATCACAAGGAAAATTATGACCTTTTGTGTTTTTCTCTTGTTTATTTGATTTATTTTTAGTCTTGCTCAATATAAGGATGCATGTTTAGGTTAGCAGAAGAATTTTAATTGATTTTGATTTCATACCAACCCAAAACCAACCTTCATAAACTTTTGTTATAGTGTGTGTCATAATCTAAACCCATTGGAAGGGGAGAATTCCTATGGGAATGAGGTGAAGGAGTGGAAAAGGTTGAGTAATTATGAGACATTTACTACCCATAGTTGTGAACCCACCATTCATGAACTAGGTTCTGGTGTCCCAAAAGACCTCAAAGGGTACTTTATTGACAATGCACATAACATTATCCCAATGACCTGTAAAAGTGTGGAGACGGTCAAACTTAAGGGAAATTTTATTCACATATGTTTGAATCTAAATCATTGCATTAGATATCAGAAAGATTGTGGTATCAATAGAAAAAAATTATGTAATCACTATTCATTAAATATAGATGCATTCCTATCTTTCCAAAAATTTAAAATAATTTCAATTCAAAAATATGGCATGTTTTTTTTTCTTTTTTGTAGGGAAGATATTAGAATTCCCTATGAGCATAATGTTCCAAGAAAAATGTTTTGGACTAAAGGGAATAAATAAGGAATGAATCCATTACAAATCATCCTCAGCTCTATCAAAAAGTAATGATCTTATTTTTAGATATTTTTGATTGCCACATACAAGGTATCTAGGAAAGGGGACCCTCATGTGCAAGAGTTTATCTCTCACATGGTCCTTATTGTCACTAGGATCTTACATATATTTATTCAATCAGTTGATTGAATGGAAAAAATGGGATCATCTCCAAGGTGTGGGACCTTGTCTCCTTAGGATGAGCCTATGGATAAGGCCAACTCCTACCTAAACTAGTTATACCTAATTTAAGATCCACTGTAGGCCTAAAACTATGTTAAAATGACCAATTTATAGCTAAGATTATGGTTTTGTCAAGGAAAAGGGAGTAGAAATTAAACTAAAACTATAAATGAGATGATGCACCACATCTAGAGATCTCCTCCACTCACTCTAACATCATAGTAAATCTATTGAATTGATGATAAACTACATAACTCCTAAAAATCATGTAACTTTCTCAACACTTGCATAAGTGATTTGCATGAAGGTAGGTGTCTACACAACATACAACCTATAAATGAGGTTGTAAAAATCATAAGAAAATAACATAAGTGAAAGAAACATCCACAAATGATGATCAAAAATTTAGATTTTACATAATTCTCAATAAAATTGACAAGGTATAAGATGCAAACATCAATTTTATTGGATTCAAGGCATCAAGCCAACATTAAAAGCCTCAAAATGAAAAAAACATTTATCATACCCAAGAAGAAGGATTCTAAACAAATAATTTTAGGTCCTATATATAATAAAATGAGATAAGAGATAATAAGAGATATTGCAAGACCTCATAAATGTTGTTGTTACTTCACAAATCTAGCCTATACAAGAGAAGAAACAAGGAAAAAGGGGCTCATTAAGCCCTCTCCAATGCATTAATCCTCCCCATGAAGATATTCAATGAAGGTAAGTGTAATAGTGGGAGAGGAGACCTCATTATTTTCTATTTTCAACCTTTAGAAGTCTTTTGGATGATGAATGTGCTCTTTCAAGGCATATTTTTGGAAAACTCATGCTTTAACTACCTTAACTTGTCTATCTCCTCATGCATGCACTAGAGAGGATCTAGCTCAATTTAACTTTCCATAAATTTCATTCTGATTGAATTTTAAATTTGGAATAAGATATCCTATACCCATTTGGAGCCTTTAGTTGACTTGCTATGACCACCACTCCATCGATGGAGTTACATGTTTCTAGGGGCAATTTTCAACACCTTCATACCTCCTTCATACTTTTAATGACCACTTGTTCCATCTCTAGTAGTTATAGAAAATATGTAGAAGCATAAGTTGCTTCAAATTAACCTTTAAGTTCATGTGAAGGCCTCTTGGAGAGATTTAGAATCTAGTGTAAAATCTTATTTTCCCATAAGAGCTCTTAGAGAAGCCAAGAAACATGCCTTTCATGCTTGAAAACCACATCTTATACACTATAAGTTGACAATAAGCCTTTTAAAACCCCAAACATATCTTAGAAACTTGTTACATGTCTATGAATTAGGTTTTGAATTCATGAAACTTCCATCTCTTCAAATTCTAGACCTATAGGTTGTTTTTAGGATTTAAATTCTTTGATCTCAATACTTCTTATACTCTTCCATAACCTGCCAAGACTCCTTGAAAACTGTTTAACTTTATCAATTGTTCCTAAAAACTATAGTACCTTTCAATCATGATTGGAGTGGTAGAGATCATTATAACCTATCAATAAACACATGAAATCCTTCCTAAGAAGTCTTCAGGCCTATTATAGGTTTGTTTGGAAGGTTAGATCAACTTAAATCATGCAAATGTCTTCCCATAAGTTACAAAATCCTTACCTTCTCTTGGGGATATTCATGACCTTATTGTAGTCCTATTGGAGGTATTTAATACTAAAAACCTTTTATCTCTCATGAAATTCTTTTAAAAAGTCTACAAGTCTAAAATCTTCTATATTTCTTGCTTATTAGAGGTCATGAAACCTTGTGATCTTTTTTTATTTTACACACCTTGATGATGCTAGTAATAATTTTTTTTATTACCACGATACCTCGAGAACCATTACAGGCCTATTAACAAGCTTTTGAATCTATAAAAACTTGATTTGAGTTTTGAAACCTTGTAGATTAATTTTGAGAAGCCTTGACATCTCCAAATGTGTCTTGTAGGTTTGTAGATATATTCGATGAACTTAATAATCATTCCTCTTCTTCAGCACCATGGAGATACTATTCAAGGTTTACAAGCCTACAACTCTTAAGGTGTTGGAACTCTCATTATGATATACTTATATTCATGTTTATATACTTGAGATTTTTAGGGTAAATCATGATGTCTTGATGCATACCTAAAACTTAGGAAGAAGATAATATTTGAGAGGATTACAACCTGGAAAAGTTTGAAATCTTGTGTAACTTGAAAACAATGTTCTTCACTATAATAAACATGAAAATGAGTTATTTAATCCTTTTTAATGTATGTATACTTGCAGAAGGCCTTTTGGGATCGTTGAAACCCTAATTCTAATTACTAAACAAGGTTACAATCCTTATACATCCTTGATCATGCTTGATTCCTCCTAAAACCTTGGTAATATGTATGTAGGTTTATGTTTTGTTGACAAACCTCTCTTTATAAGCTTGTCATGTTGTAACTTTATAAATTATACTTTTCTTCTCATAATATCAAGCTTGGAAACATTTAAATCTATTTAAATGATATGGATGCCTTATTTAAGACCTTGAAAACCTTGAAATAAAGTAAACATTATTTGGAGTCCTTTATCAAGATTACAACTTGTAGAGAATCTAGATCATGAAGATCTCTAATATTTATATTGGAATCCTATAAGATTGTATAAAATATTTTTGTATGTATGTCTTTTATATCAAATTCATCTTATAGCTTCTTAATAGACCTACAACTTTTTAGTATTATCAACTCTGCCTATAACCTTTCATGTCTTCAATCTCTTGGTATTTTAAACCTGCAGACATGTTTCACTCTTGAAATCATGTTATAAATCCCATTATTTCCATTGGTATACTTGTGGAAGAGCCTTTGTCATGCTTCACACTCATATTACTCTTCATGAAAAGCTATAAGATATTCATCAAACATTTTATAAATGTATGCAGAGTTATAGGTAGGTTATTGAAGTTTGAAAAACCTGCTCTCCATTTTCTTAGGCCTACATATGTTTAAAGAATGAAACCTATTAATAATCCTTCAAAATTATGCCTATAATTTTTGAAATTTTATTATTACATATTCATAAGAACTTCATAAGGCTTTAGACCCATACTAAAGGTTATATTATAGTTGTAAATCTTAGTAAGACCCAACACACCTCACACTTTTGAAAACCATCTATAAGAGCCTGTAAGAGATAATTTATAATATCCAAGACCATGACTTTAGTTGTAAGATTGAAGGATCTTGGAGAGGTCATACAACTCTATCACATTTCTCGGTCAATCTTAAGGGTTGTTATTATATTCATCTAAATATACTTGCCTTAATTATTCTAATTAATCCCTTTAATTCATCCCCTTTATCCTAATCTTAGTCATTTATCTAATATCCCTCTTCATTATTATTCATTCACCAACCTTATATTAACCCCAAAAATATATTAATTCCCATAATCATATTTTAATCCTATCTTAATCTATCTTATCCATTGTTTGGAAATTTTAAATTCCCATGATCCACCTACCCACCTACTAAGCCTATTCCTAGGCTCTCCTACACCCTAGTCCCTAATCACCCACCTAATCCCAATCTAATCCCATACCTAAGCCTAATTAAAACCTAAGAGGATTCTAGAATCCTCTCTAACTTAGCCCTTCCCCATATAGAACCCTCTATTCTATAAGTTTTCAATGAATTAAATATTCTTTGGAAAATCCCCAACCATTGATCTAAATGGCCCAAAATTAAATATGAGCCATTGATTCTTCCCTAAATTTTCTATAGAAGAAAGCCACTCTTCCATGGCCAATCCAACTATTTAACTCATGAATGAATAAAATATTTATGCCAATCCTATCTTTGAATCCATCATCAACATCTTTGATCGAGCCGTCATGATGTCAAAATTCTGAGTCCATAAAAATCAACCATCTATTTGAACATCTTGGAATGAGGCTAGCTAAAAAAATATATTGGTAAGGTTTATCTTATGATTCAAATTTATTTTCATAATCCTTCCTACTAGGAAGTTTGATGTTTTGGGTTTTTAAATTGCATTATTTAATCTAATAGCTCAAAATTCCTAATATATTTTGGCAACCACAGTGGGATTAACACTCCTAATTTAATCATTTTTCTTCTTATGGTGTTTTTGCTAGCTTATAGGGCTGACTGGACAAGTACAAGCAGTAGATTTTGAATAAATTTTCACACCTAGGTGAAACACAATATCATTCTACAAATCAAAATATTGAAGTATTGGTTTTGCCCTAAGAGTCATGATATTACACTAATTGCCAAGTTTTAACTTTTAACATTATCTTTATGGTAGGTTATTATCCCTAGGCAATACTGCTACTTTTAAATTATTGATATTTCATTTTTAGTAGTGATATTACTTTCTTAATCATGTTTTTACAAGAAAAATAGGGTTGTTCAAGATTTGAGTGTTTTACTACTAAGCTGCAATATCATAGATTTGCAAGTTGTGGTGTTGCAACTATAATCGCGATATTGTAATTTTTTCCAAAATTAATAAAATTTATCTTGACACCTTATATTCAAGTTTACTCTTATCATTTTCTATTTTATAGGGGATCAGTAATCATTTAATCTATTATATAAACCCCTTTTTGGAATCTCATTTAAGTGGTTTGGATTTTAAGATATATATTGCTAACCATATTTTGAATAATTGGGGTTTTATCTTTGCAAAACTTGTTATGTGATTGACTGATTGATATGGTTAATAGGATAACACAAAGGCAAGGAAATCATCTAAAAGCCAAAAACATCATAATCTTAACCATTTTACTCTCCTTTGTAAAAAGTCTAATCATGCAGTCATGACATTGACCTAGAAATCATGATATTACACTAACCGTAGAGATATTATAATTTTGGTAATTTTTTGAGATTATTTGCTCACTGTAACTATCTTTAGCTAATAAATAAAATATTTGGGATAAAACTGATTTAAAATATCTTTCCTATTCTAAAAATTGCCTATGATTTATCCATATTCATAAAAAACAAATCTTGTCTTAATCACAATCTTAATACATTATAATAAGATTGAATTGTCATAATATTTCTTAGGGATTTGCATTTTGAAAGCATTTGGGTAACCTTTCATAATCTTTCTGAGCATCTACTTTGGTCAAAAATCAAAATTTTGAAGTTTTATGCTTTACCACAAAAATACTAATTTTAAAGTCATGACATTGCTCTAACAGTTGTAATATTGATCTAATAGTTTCAGTTTTATAGACTGACCATCACAGTTAACTATTTGTGGCAAAATCTCAACTAGTGAATTGTGATATTGAACTGGTAATTGTGATATTACAGTCTAAAGTTGTGATTTTGGGCTAATTTTTGCATTTAATTGTCTTTTTATATGCATTTTTAAAGTCATTTTTTGTGATTTTTGAGTCATTTTGGTCCTCTTGTAATGCTCAAATTTACTTTGGCATTGCGGCCTCCACCCCTAGAACCTGCCCTATACAACAATAGGGAATGCACCTGGGGCACTGCCTCCAGACCCCATAAGGGGATCTACCCCTTGAACCTATAAGGGGTGCTACTCTTTGACCCCACTAGGGGATGCCACCCCCAAACCCTTGTGTTGTGGCTCAATCACTCAAATAAAATTATAGAGATAAATCGTAACTTTTTTACGGTGTTTTCTTAAGGCCTATTAGACTAACATTTTTTTTCTTGTAAGGGTGAACCTAGAGGCTATTTTGTTTTGTCTAATACTTTCTTTTACAAGTCATTATTTTGTTCTAACATCATGTATTACAATTTTCCCCTCAAGATTATCAATAAAACTACTAGTCATATATATTACAGTTTGCCTCTCTAAAGGTGCCAATCAAACTACTAATCATTTTCTTGTAGACCACTTATCAAAGACCCCTATTAACATTTTAAAAATTATTTTTGAATAATTTTAATCATTTTGTCTTACACTTGTATATATCTATTTAATCAATTTAATCATTTTGTCTTGTATATTCTTACATCTTTTATATATTTCACATCTTAAATAATTAGTTAATTAATCCTTTTTGTCTACTTGTTTGTCACCCAAGGGATACAATGGTGTATGTTCTCCTCCTTATGTCCTTGAGGTGATTCCTAGAGGATAAAAAACAACCAATAAACCCTTCCAATTTATTTTCTAGGGGAAACATGATGTGAAACTAATACCCACGCACTTGCCATAGTCTTAGGCGGATAGTGACCATGGATTTGACCACCACACACTAATCCACACTTTGTGTTCTGGTAGACTATAAATATTAGGGACAACTATCATTAGGATAAGGAGTTAACCCCATTAAGGTAGTTTGTGAAGAGGAAGAGTTTATTCTTTGAACTAGGCATTATACATCACCCTCTACATACTTGGGCCCCATTGTACCTAGCATATATTGGGGATGCCCCTAGAGAGCATGTTCAGCCTAGCTTAAGACCTTGTGGCTATAACAAGTGACTTATTGCTAGAGTTAAGATCAAATCCTAAGTATCCGTCAAGTGTAAATAAGGTTAATATGTTTCATGAGATTAT
Source organism: Torreya grandis (assembly GCA_037957365.1). Lineage (NCBI taxonomy): Eukaryota > Viridiplantae > Streptophyta > Pinopsida > Cupressales > Taxaceae > Torreya > Torreya grandis. The sequence goes on along the minus strand of JARHVA010010868.1, from coordinate 8,116 downwards.
TTAATAGGTCAACATCCTACAACTTCACCTTCAAATCCATTAGATAGTGTATTATTTGGGTTACACACCCTTGAGTTTACTAATCATAGATTTGTGGTCTTCTTGATTTGGATGTGTGTTGTGCTAGACCTGTGTTATTTGTGAGCCAAGTCATCCTTTCACCCAAACCTATACACCTATATATGTCTTATACATATATTATCATCTTGTATATCCTTTTCTCATCATCATATCATCCACTTGTACATATTTTTTTCTCTTATACATCCTTTTGTACACTAGCCATATCCTATTCTAGTCTCACCAATCATTAGTCATACCCCATCACTGACATAGTCAAACCTTGTCATTGCTAAACCACATATTAGTATAATTCCACCTCATCCATAATAAATCACACCTCACCTTGACTTAATAGCCTAGTCCAAATTAGTCTTGACCTTATCTTATCTACCATCTCTCCAACATACTTCAAACCATCCCCAACATCATCTTTATCACTTAGTCTAGCACATCTTATCCTAGACCAATAATGTGCCTGGATCTTGTCCACTGTATTATCAACATAGTACTAATCCTAGTCCAACCCATCTTTACCCAATTTATTCCATTGACCATACTAGTTATCCCATCAAGTCTATAGTCATACATTAGTCTTCATCTACATTGGCAAACAACTATTGTCATATTAGGGTCCTTAATCATTATTTTGGTTTTGTGTAATAAATTTTGAATCATAATCACACTCCTATCATCAAATCATATCACAATAATTTGAGATGATTATTTTAGTCTTGAGATAGTCTTAATTCAATCAATCAAAATCAATCTATTGGGTCAGTCTAGCCCCCCATCAAATCTTAGATCTTGTCTTAAATCACTTAGTTGAATCCAATCCTAATCATCGAATATCTATCTCACCTCCTAATTTGGTCTACTTGATTGCATCAAATCAAAAATATAGTCAAACTTAAAATTGGACTAAAGCAAGCCCTTATCTAATTTTTTTCCACACATCCCATCTTCACCTCTTAGTGTTTTCATTCAATCCCCTGCACTTTCTAATTAGGGCACATCATCTATACTTTCTCCCATCCTTGTCCATGGTATCTAAAATATATTTGGTCAATGATCTGATTGAAAAATGCCTCATAGCCAATAGGGATAAGCTCCTTTCTCACCTCTTTGAGATGAGCACTCCACATCCTACATATTTCAACCTTGTCCACCCACCATTACCTCTAGTCTAAACCCATTCATATGAGTTCCATCCCAATCCTACATCCACCTGCCATATCCAATAATCCACCCCTTCCTACACTAGCAAAGGGAATCCTATATTGGATGCCTCAACTACTAGTAATCCACCCATCCCATCATGTCAACAACCATTTGATACATCCAAATCATGAAGTGAAGAGAGCCCATATAATTATCTTCCTCTATCCTTATAATCCCTCTTCCATAAACTCATTTCCACTAACCTAATGGTCTATCCACCCATATGACATCTTAATCCCACTAATCCTATGCCCTCTTGGTATAAAGTAGACAAATACTGTATATATCACGAAACATGGGGGCATACCATAATCAATGTCATAATTTCCAAAAATTCATCTAATACCTCTTCACCCATGGTGACATAGAAATTGAGGATGAACCAAATGAGTCTATATCCCTGGGTGAACAAGAAGATGAATGTTAAGATTCCATTATTGATCATGATCAATCCCTTCTCATTCAAAGCCAAGGTCAAGATACCACATCAATCTTCCATGGTCCCCCATATTTGATAAATCCTCCATCGAAGATGAGTCCATTCCCCATGAGTCTATTCCTCTATTCCCTTATGATTCCTTCTATGGGCCTATCTTTTTAAAATCCATTATCCCTCTACCATCTTCCCCTCACCCATCACATCAAAAACCCCATGTTTAAAGGTCAATTGTGGACAATGAATATTATACTAGTAGCATTGCAACTTGTACATTAGAGTCAGCATCAAAGTTAATACAAATTTTATCTACATCAATATCATGTTTAATACCAATATATAAATTATATTTCTCATAAAAAAATCATCCCTCATAGATATTAAAACATATGATGACTATGCATGCAGTATTGAAGATACTTATAATGATAATTAGTCACCAAGCATAGCTTTTGATCAGGATGATGAATTCATAATAGATAAGATTTATCTATTGGATATTTTTAGAGTGAATTTGATCCTACTTTAGATTCATATATTACATTTAATCCTAGTGATCCTTTTGTTGATCTTGAGGAGATGTTCTCCAATTTGAACTAGGTCTCTTAGGAACCCCTAACAAAAGTATGATTCCCTACCATTCCTAATTGACCTCCTCATACCACCTCCCCCACATGCATACATCAAAGACACCTTTCTTCTGATGGATTATCATTTAATCACCTCCCTCCATAAGGACAAATAGGAATATGCATCTTTGGACTCTTCCTCAAACAACATACTGTATGCTATAAATGCAAAGGTCCAAGACCATATTCCAAAATTCAATCATAATGATCAAATAACCTTTGATCCATCAGGTTAAAATCAAGAAAATTTAAATGATTGGCCTAATCAAAAATCATCTTTCCCTATTGAATCTCAATATTATGCACTAAGGTATTCTCAAAGTTAAAAATCAATCTCCTTTGGTGAAGCCCAAAATTAGGCACCAGTGGGTAGTCAAAGTCAAATCCAATCAGCAAATCCAAATAATTTCAAAAGAACCATTAGTATGGTTGATAATACATCAAGTAATTGGATCAAAAATGAATCACAAAGTCAAAGTGTTTTATATCTCCTACAGTCTTTTGTCACATGACACCAATCAAATGTGGAATGTTTATCATCTCCAATGATTTATGTGACTACTAGTCCTAATCCCCAATCACACATCAGACCTTATTATCATCAAATCACATCCCATCAAGTCCTACCAACCATTCCAGTCCATTACTCCCCTATCAACATCAATATCTTATCCAATCCATGCCTCACATTACCCACCTAGGAAATATTGTCTCTTATAAGGGTGATGAAGACACCTAGTATAGATATTTGGAGGGGTATCAATCAATACTCACTAAATTTCATGAGCACATTAATACATCTAGTAGGGACAACATGGTACCAACATCAAAAATCTCTAGAATAGGTGTTGGTTAGAAATTCAGCTAGTGTCAACATTTTTTCAACTCGTACCCATATCTAATAGATCAAGATGCCCAAAAGTAAAAAAAATCAAATAATCAAATAATCAAATAATCAAATAATCAAATAATCAAAAAAATCAAAAAATCAAAAAAATTAAAAAAAAAAAATTCAAAAAAATAAAAATAAAAAATCATATGTCCAATGGTGAAAGCTAGTATTGTGGTGCCTTGGGTAAGTACCATGATGAAAAATGGTTTCTGACATCAAGGTAAAATAATATATTATCCATATTATACTTCAACACATGGGGGAAAAATACATTGATTTCATCCATCAAACCCATCCATGTCTATATTATCCCTCTATCTATTGTACATACCCATCATCATGCATCCTATGGTGTCCATCCTTCTAGTCTGACATTCATAAGGAAGTGGAACATTTCTTGAGAAATGTTCTAAAATCATCTTATCATATCTTCCAATGGACACTCAAATAACTAAACATTTGGTTTCTTCATGATGAGGTCATTTTCAATCCCTATTCCCTTCTTCCTTGGTCCTCATCCCATTTTGTTGTATCACCCTCATCTTGTTGTCATCCCATTCATCATTCCATCCATCCTCATCCTAATTTCTAGGCTTGGTATTTCCTTTGATAGTAACCCCATTTGTATAGTGTACATACAAATTCCAAAAAGCCCTAAAAATTTAAACATTGTCAAAATCCCAAAATACTTAAGTTGGTTTGTCATGAGTCATCTTGTCATATGTCATGTGTATCCAAATATCCTAGTCATCTCCTCATCCTATTCATCTTATCCTATTGTATTCAGTGGCCATATCTTAATCTTAGTCCCTCATCTAGTCTAAAACCATCTTCTTGTCCAAATCCTTGTCCTCATCCAACTCACTAGTCTTGTCTAACTCCATACCTTGTCCACTTCTTTATCCTAATCCAAGTCTAAAATTCATATCCATATTTATATCCTTACTTATGTCCTAATCTTAAGTCCTCATCATTAGTCTATTCTAAATCTAATCCTATCTTAAATCTAATAATCACATCATCATCATCATCATAACTAACCTAATCCTTCTCATCACCTAGTCAATCATCACAATGTCCATAATCTAGACCATTAGACAAATCAAAATGACACTACTTGTCTGTGTTACTTATATGTTATGTGTTATTTGACTTGTTTGCATCATGTATATATATATATATATATATATATATATATATATATATATATTGTTTATGTTTTTTTATTTTTCCTTTTAGTCTTGCATCATGTCTCTTTTTGTCTATTTGGAAATGAATGAGGATGTTATGAGGTCACCAAAGATACAATAATCTTCATAGGTGCCCTAGATGATGCATAGTTCACTATTTACCCATGTTCTTTGGCATAATGTCATCTTGTTCATACTTATATCATGGGGCATATTATCAAGCTCCATATATAATAGGTTTCTTAGATTATGATGAGCCTTATGATAACTTTGATTTCTTGATAATCTACACCCTTATCACTTTTCTAATCATCTAATCATCCTTATTCCCATTACTAATCTAATCCTTGTAACCCATTTGACTAACATCCAATATTATATCCTCATCTCATGATTTGATTTATATCCTTTAATCACTAACATCACCCTCTAATAATTAATCATAGTCATCATCATCTTCTACTCCATAAATTTTCATTTATCCTTTAGTTAGAACTACATCAGCCTGAGGTCTTTTCAGACTATATAGGCAACACTTGGCTACTTCTCAATGCCCAAGGATAGTTCAGCCACTATCTTATCTTTCCCCATCATTCCTCATCATGTATATTTTATCCTTATTTTCATCCTAACATCCTACATCATTTAAATTCTTGAGATATAATATCAATCATTCATCAACTAGTCTCTTGATCAATCACCATCCCCACAATCATCTCCTTAATCTCTTCATCAATCACCCACACCTATAGATTGGACCTGACAAATCACAACACCCATCCTTTCTTCCATATCACTGATTGGTAGAATTTCATGGTTCCATCCCTTTACTAGGGCATGACCAAGACCATAAATTTATCATCACATCATGGCTCATTGATTTTATGCATTTCAATCTAATTCTTCCCCTTTATCTTTTGGCCACTCAATCATATCATTCTTTTTTTCATCTATTTTATCATATTTTTTGACAATAGCCTTGACCTATAATCATCAATCATATCAAATCCTTGTATTATCTTGGCCAATAGATATCCCTTGTATGCATCCTTACTTAGGATACATCAAAATATTGTATCCTTTTATCCTATCATCATCATGTTATGGTTGATTCCCCTTTGGGATGTGTCAAAAACTATAACATAGTCAATTCTCACCCCTTGTGCATATGTATTTACCAGGGGAATCATTAATATGTAGCTCATTTATCAAGTTTAATTTATTTTATTCATCCTCTATCAAACATATATCATCCCATCCCTTCATCTATCTATTACATCCTACCCATCATTTCTTCTTTCGAGTGGCCATCTATCTCATTCTTCCCTACATGTCCCCTCAAGGGGGCATCATGTCCACTAGCATAATATATACTAACATTAATTCATGAAATGGTTTTTATTTGAAATACCATTACTCACTCCAATTATCTTCACTCATAATTCCCTTTCAGAGAGGGGGAAAATGTATGCACCTAAATCTATTTGCCTTAATATTCTAATTAATCTCACTAATTTATCACCTTTATCATAATCCTAGTCATTTATCTAACATCGCCATCCATTATTCTTCATTCACCAACCTTATATTAACCCCACCAATATATTAATTCCAATAATCATCTCTTAATCATATACTAAACTATATTATCCATTATTTGGGAGTTTTAAATTCTCATGACCCACCTACTAAGCCTATGCCTAGGCTCTCCTATACCCCTAGTCCCTAACACACCCACCCAATCCTTATCCAATCCCCTAACTAAGCCTAATTAATCCCTAAGATTATTATATAATCCTCCAATTCTATAATCCTATCTAACCTTGCCCTTCCCCATATAGAAATCCCAAAATTAAATATGGGCCATTGATTCTTCCCTCAATTTTCTATATAAGAAAGCCACTCCTCCATGACCAATCTAACTATTGAAACTCATGAATGAAAAAAGTATCCATGCTAATCCAATCCTTGAATTCAGCATCAAAATCCTTGATCAATCCATAATGATGGTCAAAATTTTGAGTCCATAGCAATCAAAAAATCAATTTAAAAATCTTGGAAGGAAGCTAGCTGAAACAAGGGATTGGTAAGGTTTGTCTTACGATTTTGATTTGTTTTCTATAATCCTTCCTACTAGGTAGTTTAATGTTTTAGGTTTTTAAATTGCATGATTTAATCTAATATATCAAATTTATTACTACACTTATGATAGTCCCTAAAGTTTTTCTTAACTTTGATGAAAGTTTTATAGATAGGTTATTTGAGTTTTACACATCAAAACCTTTGATCACAATCTTAGACCAGTATGCACATTTTGAATGCTTTGAGAACTAGTTTCATCTTGATAAATAAAGGAACCTTATTTGGATCTTGAAAAATATTTAGTGCTTATTCAAATTTATTTGCAATATTGATTACCATAAAGTCCTCGAAGAATATTATAGACCTATTAGTGAGTTCTTGATAACTTGGGAACTTTGAACACCATTTACAGCCATCAATACCTTTTAAAAGAATCTTAATTTTTTTTACTTGATCCAACATATTAATACTTTAATATTTCCTTCATTAAATCGGTACAAATTATTTTCAACTCATTTTGATGCTCCACAACTTGAAAAATATTCAAAAAGTGAAGACACAACCTTAGGGTTTTAAAGAGGTTTTGGACCCATTTTCCATATTTTCTTGAAGAAAGGTGTTTCTCTCCTTATCCATCAAATTAAACAACCATAATAAGGTATTTAAAACCTTATATAACACTCCCCAATAATTTCCTATACCCATGCACTTATAGGATGAATATATAATTGGATTAATTTCTCATTAGACCTAGAACAGGAGCCTACAAAGCTTTTAGACCTGCAACCTCTCATTCATGGCTTGTTTTCAAATCTTGTTTATTTTTGATATTCCTTGAACCATTTTTTCTCATAAATTAACTTATTCTATATTGGAGGACCTAAACCTAGTTCTGAGACTACAACTCTTCATGGTTTTAAGTTCAAACCCTTGATGAAGGCTTGAGGCTATGATGGAGACATGGAATCTATTAACTTAATCTTAATAATCCATCCATTAAGCTTGCACTCTTGGAGCCATGATGTTTTTTTCATCACAACCTTATGAATCTTGTAAATGTGACTACGAGCCTATTTTTTTAAAGTGTTAGGCATTAAAGGAGCTTGAAACCATGGTGAAACCTTGCTTTGGTGATTTTATCTTGAGAGTTTATGTAGTAGTCCTACAAAAATACTCTTGAGACAATGAAGACTACCATGAACAAAAAATTGAATATAGGGAATGATTTGGTCATGGATTTAATGCATTGTTCCCATGTTGGGAGATGGATAAGTCCACTAAGAAACATGAGTGGAGGGAAATAACTAAGTCAAATGTGCTCCTAGTAAATGTGTATGGATTGAAGAGCTTTTGAAGAGTATCCAAATATCAAAGTGAAATTAATGAGACCTTATATAGTATTCTAATCCCTCTAAAAACATCTTTAATGAGTGACTTAAGATTCTTTTTTCTCTTGCATGACCTCCTAAGTGCCTTTTAAGATCTTTTTTCTTTATCTCAACATTGAAAAGTAATGGAATGTACCTAAACAAGGCTAACATGACACTAATGAATGAATTTTTAAATATTTAGATGAATTTAATAATTGAATGTAATTTCATGTTTT